>CAEGAF010170971.1:0-36483 GCA_903067075.1 Micropoecilia bifurca
ATAATTTGATAACAAACGCCAATGGGTATTTTTTAAAAAAAAAAATAATTTTTTTTAAAAAAAAAACAACCCTAAAAACAATCTTTTTTTTAAAAAAAAAAAAAAAAAAAAAAAAAAAAAAAAAGTTTCACAGGGAGATAAAAATGGTATTGGACAAACATTAGAAAGCAAGTCAACATATTGTTATTCGAGGATTAAATCCAGATTTTGGAGAGGAGAAAAAAAGGAACAAGTGGGAGCATAACACTGAGAACACAAAACTTCCAGAATGATCCCGTTTTACACAAAGTTGCCGCTTTGGAATCACTACAGGAATCAGATAAAGTTTGATGTTGGCTGGTGCCAAAACCTTTCAAAGTGCAGCCTTGAAAAGGACAGTTTGGGTTTGTAATGTTCCTCAGAGTTCAGGGGGTTTATCTTCATTTTAGAGACTGGCTAGAGACGGAGAGGATTCAGTTCAGCCACTCTGTTAGAGACCCAACATCTCGACCCCAGTCACCGAACGCACCATGTTAAATGCTAACAGGCTGGGCTAACAATGCCACTCTTTGGTGTTGACGCTGTAAGTGAAAAGGATGAAAACTCAAGGTTAGCTATTTTTAGCATCAGCAGGATGTTTAAAAATAAATGTAGAAAATGAAAAGAGGCATAAGAAGAAAAGACATGACTGCGGTTCATTTATGGCTGCAGGACGGCAAGAGAGAGATCGACACTCCAAAATGTAACAAGAAGGCAGTAAAACAGCAACATTTTTTTCTTGACCTTAAAATTCTAATTCAAACATACTTTGATGATCCCAATTAAATTTAAATACCGGTCATGACTGGTCTCTCAAGGATAATTCAATTTCTTAAAAATGTGAGAGTAAAGGATCAACAATGTCGAGGGGAGTGGCCTCCAAATGTTTTGCAGGTTGGATTTATGTAGAAAGTGGCTCAGTAACTCACTACACATCTGAAACAAAAAAAGCCTCTCAAATATTTGTGGTGTTAAAATAAAAGGCGTCACATTTGAAATATTCTGGGGTTGATTGTTTTCTGTTCAGCAGGTCAGGAATGGTGCTCAGGTCAGAGGTGCACCGACTGCAGTTTCTCAGCTGATCGACGATTTTTTTTTTTTTTTGATGATAAATACATTTGATCTATTAATCGAATTTCATGTTTACAAGGATTTCATTTTTGAAAAATATTAACTTTATTTTTCATTTTTCACCACTCCTTGGTTTGCTGTAGTTCAGACTGAATAACTACATTTTTCCAAAATGTATTATCCAAAAATGTGAAAAAATGTGAAACATTCACATGCAGATCTTTCCATGATCTTTAATGACCGGCCGATTTTACATGTGAAACTGATCTTGTCCACAGATGTTATCAACCTCGGCAAAGGTCTAAAAATCAACCACTGTGCTTTTCTTTTCTCTCGTGAGAGAAATCTGACTGACAAACCGGCCGACCAGGTCATGTCTGCACATTTACAGTTAACAACAGTCACCCAATTGTTGCTAATTCAGCAACTTTCCTTATAAATTGAGCAACATTTCAGACAAAAAAATAAAAAAAAGGTATCGGACAAAGTCAGAATGGGTAGGTTAGGCTTTTTAAAAGATCGGTAATCAAAAATAATTTGGGCTAACTCCTGAAAATAACCATTGTTATTGTAATTGTTGTTTTTTCTCAGGGTTGTAAATGGGGTTTGGGGTTAAGGGAGTTGATTTTCTTTTCTTATACACTCTGTATGCAATAGGTGGTGCTTTATGAGATCTCAATGTCTTGACTGGCAAGGAAAGACAAGTTGAATGCCACTTGTCTTGGACAATAATTTAACTACCCTTTTTTCCTTTGATATGAAAGCACACTTTTATGTCCTGTATGTTATTGAAAGCATTGTTGAAAAACCAACAAAGATAATGTTGAGAAAGAAAAAGATCGGTAATCGGCCATCGGCCATAAAACTGCAATCGGTGCAGCCCTAATAAAAACTCTGATTGGTGCGTCTCTAGCTCATTCAGGAACTGCAACTCAAGCAATTTCTGCTTCTTAGTTTTCTCCCCCGCCTCTTACACACAGCAGGGAACAATGCATCATGCTGTTGGCAAGAGTTAAGGAGAGCCATGCCAAAACTTATAAAAACAAATAACATCTAAGTTTTGATGGCTCCAGCAAGTCTCCCCCCTTCCCCGAGGTGAACAAATTATCTCTGGACACACATGTTTGTTTTTCTCTCTGATTGGACCCATGAGGTGTCCCCACTGAGCCCTGTGCAAAGTTATTTAAATCTCTGCAGCGCTGATCCATTCTACCGTCAAACAGCAAAAAAAATTAAAAAATCTGGATTCCTTCGCGTTTTTATAAAGTTAAAGTCCCACTCTCTTCACACTTAAATGTCAAGACTGATTCTTTCCTTGGCTAATTTCAGCATGAACACATTTGCTAAGAAATTCAACACACACACAAAAGAAGAAGATGATGATGGATGGAGGAATACAGAAGACTTGAAGCGTCCAATTTTTGAAGCCGGCTTCCAGATAGCATCTCTGTGGAGCAGCGATTACCATTATGCAACAGCGACAAGTGGGAGCTCACCAGTTTGCTTCCCCTCTTGATCTCCTTTTTTACATCATCGACGGAAAATCCTCCGATGTTTTCGCTGTCGGAGTGTGACGTAACCAGAGCCGAAGAGAAAAGCTGTAGAGAGGAGAAACAGAACATTTCGTGTCTTTTCTTTTAAATATTTGTTGGATAGCTTTGGGTTCATTTCTTTTTTTGGAGTAGAAGGACATCCTGGCTTATATTTAGACGTACAGGATTAACCATAGAGTCAGTTTCTACACGAGTCAAACAGAAATAGTGGCTCTATTTAGGCTGTAATGTTTATTTCTCTAACATACAGAGTGAGTCGGTGGGAGGGTTTTGGAAAGAAGAGCCGCACACTTGAGGGACGCGAGGCAGTAAAAGTTGAAAACAAGGAGCTCCTCTCACCATGCACTTGTGGTGGGCTGCCACCTTCTGGCTGTCGGACACCAGCAGCTGGCCGCACTCCTTGTCCCGGCTGCTCTTGCAGAAGGCACATTTGGGCAGCCGTGCAGCGGCTCCTCTCCTCTGTCCGGACATTGCCAAAGCTTCCGACGCGCCGCAGAGACTCTGACTAAAAAGAAGAGGACAATTAGAAACTCAAAGAAGGTGGAAATACGAGGACGTCGTCCAATAAGGACAAAAGAAAAGGAGGATGAAGCTTTTTAAGAGGAGTTAAGAAGTCAATTCTCACTCACTGTGAGATGAGACAAATTTACACAATATTAGATAATATAATAAATAATTTCAATTCCTTTTGTAAGCAAGAAAAATAAAAGCTGAAGTCATTCCTCTTAGCTAAAACATATTTATAGACAAAGGTATTTTTATATTAAATGCAAACTGTATTTGTTTTTTGTGAAGCTTCGACTCAATTACTGCTCTGAATATTTTGGGAATTTGTACAAAATTGACTTTTTTTTTTAGTCTGTATACTCCAGTTAGCAATTACTCAATTCCTAAATCAGTTGACTATTTATTCAATAATCGATTAATCATGATTAATCATTTCAGCTTTACTTGCTATATGGGCCAGAACCCAGATTATGTCCCAGATTTCTTCTTTTACCTTTCCACTGCGTATAATGGCAGCTGGACTATAGCTGCTCTCCCAGCCTAGTGAACCTTGGCTAAAATAAACAGTTATCTATGTTACATCTTGTTTAAATCCTGGGAAAACTCAAAGTACATTTAATTCAAAATTCATAGAAACTGTTAACTTAAAAAAGCTCAACAAAAAGAAATGTTTCTGTTAGCAGTGCTAGTATCTATGTCACCAGTGATTTTGTGAAAAACAATTACTTACAAACATAGGATTACAACCCGTCTTGAATAAATGTACTCAAAGGTTTTAACTTCCTAAACTTTTTCTGTGACCATAAACTGCTGCTTTAAAAAATTTATTTATAAGGTTTTGTGGTCATTTTTACCAGCAGTGTCAATAAACGTTGTAGGCACTGTCAGCAGTATTCAGGCTCTCTAGAACTTTTTCCTTTTTTAGAAAGGTAAACGTCTACAGCCAAGCTGTTCCAACTGTTACTGCCGTCATTAAATATATAGCTAATCGATTTGCTTGCATGCTGAACACTCCTGTAGAATTGGAAATTCCTTCTCTACTCGGAAAGACCAAAAGAAAAAGCAGGGTAAAAAAGTTATACAAGTAGGCCTATTACAGAATCACAAATAAAACCCTTCAGACAGGAGAAGCGACCCCAGAAACGTCCGGAAACTAAACTTTGCCTCAACCGGCAGTTAAATAACTTTGAAATGAAGCTCTGGAGGCAACAACAGAGCCGCTCTGTGTGCCACAACCACCAAGTTTAGCTCAGCACAGCCTCGGATGGATCAAACGAGGGACGGGAGACGATCCGGCTGAAATATGGATGAACTTCTAACAACCTGGTGATGTAGACGTTCCTGATCTAAGTGGAGGACATAAAACTTTTCTAATGAGCCGCAGCCAGAGGTCGGCAATGTTTCTGCTGAATTTTAGGAGACACTTTTGTGAATGGAAACATGACCGTAGCCTCTGCGCTGCTACAGAAATGACAACAAAGCGCGGATGGTAAATCAGCAGATGCATGAGTCGGGAAGACACAGGTTACATTTTAGTTTAGTGCAGGAAAAGACACATTTCTGGAAATGATGCGACATGCAGCCTGATTTGCACTCGACATGAGAGTTTGTCCACATTTCAACTGCCTTGTTTTCAAAACCATGCATCCGTGTGAAAGAACTGAAATATGTTGTGGGGTAGGGGAGCTGAACTGCTGTGTCATACTCACAGTCTTTACAACATCATCTTCTTAAAGATGCTCTACAGTGGGTGTTTTTTTTTTTTTTTTAATCACGCAAAATAACACACCGAACATTCACCTGGACAAGACAAACACAGCTGAGCAATCGAGTGAAGATTTCAACTGGACGATTTCGCAAAGTAAAACAAGCAAATTCTGATTTGAGTGGATCGGGGTCGATGACATCACTAGAGGTACTAGAGCCCAGCTGATCAGATGGTTGTTTTGTTTTTTTTAAATAAAATTCCAAAAATTGTTAATGATTTTGGCTTGATCTCTTCTTCTAAAAAGGAATTTGATTTTTTTTAAAAAAAAAGATAAAAAAAACAAACAAGAAAAGACAAAATCTAAGTACAAATTAAATAAATGTGATCAGCTGCCTTGTGTGACGTCACCAGAGACTTGGGTGCTTTGAAGTTTGACTTTTGAATGGTGGCTTTTATCTCCATTAAAACGTTTTACAACCAAATTGGGGATGAAAACTGACTCTTACATGTGGTTTTTATGATTTTATAAGTGACGGGCTGCATCTAAAAGGAGGTTGGATGATTTTACAAAAAGTCTGAGTTGTAGCTTAAAAATTTAATATGCGTTACTCCTTTTTATTTATTTATTTTTTAATTAGTGCACTTTTAAAAAAAAATTCTTATGCAGAGCATTCACTGCATGAACGCAACAGATCAAACCTGCAGATGTGTTAAATCCCGCTGCCGTGATGTCGGGATTCCCCAGAAGAACCTCAGGAATTTATACTGAAGTGGGGGATTAATACGAATCAATACAATCTGTTCTAGTCCATATGTAAAAGTAGCATTTTAAAAAAAAAATAAAACAAAACACCGCTGTGCTGCGACGCCTTGATTGAGAGCCATTACAGCCAGGATAGCAGGGCCAGGCTTTCACTGCGGCGGCAACAGTAGCGGCGAAAGCACAAACACAGCGGCGGGTAAACAACAAATAAACAGTCATCTTTATATCAGCTTCTGCTCTCTAAAACGTTCCCATGCAACAGTCTTGTAACAAACCGGGGTGTCGTTGAGTAATTGTAGTGAGGAGAAAACGAGGAAAACGAGAAGTGTTCTAAATTTCTCCTCTAAAGTTTTGAATTAAAGGGGGCGTGTGACTCTTTTCTCCAACAAACTACAGCCTTAACTGAAAACTATTTTCTCTGTGAACATTTCCAGCGCCCCCGAAATGTTCTCCCAAGGCCTGTATATGATGCAGGAAAATAAAGGTCGGTGGTAGGAAAAATGTGCATGTTCGACATTAGTTTTTCCTCTGGAAGTCCCTCCGAAGAAACTGCGTTTATTTCCCTTTAAATGTGGGAAATTATCATGACAGGCGCGGGTCTTTGCGAGCCGTTTCGAAGGCAAAGAGCGCCATACGTGGAGTCCGTGTTCAAAGCGAGCAGCTCGGTGTTGTAGCGCCAGCAGCACGGCCTGAACCGACACCAGGCCACGGAGCGCAGAGGATAACATCCAGCCGCGGAGACACAGCTCGCTTCTTACCTGCTGATTTTATCTTATGGCGCTGAGCAGGTTCAAAACGTGGGGAAATGTTCCGGACAACGGCGGCGTTTCTTTCCGTCCTTCAGAAGTGATTGTGTGTTTTTTCCCACTAGCATGAAGCTAGCCGCGGCGCAGCACAGCACAACTTCCGGCTCTGCCTTTCAGAATAAAAGTGGAGTATTTTTGCGACGCTTTCAAAAAAAAAAAGTGGAGGTAAAAAGTTAAAGGTCGTAATTTATTTGTGGTAAACAATTACTATTCGTTCTGCTTTTTAAGTAATAAAAGGAAAACGACACAACACAAGCAGAGCAACCGAGAGGTGGCTCTGACTCTGGTTTTCTGTACTCAGGTCTGGATAAGTATAGAAAAATGTTTTATCAAACTATTTTCTCATCTTTAATTTTGTAAAGGACAAAAATCTGTATATTTATATTAATCTTCTGTTTATATTAAATCACATGCTTTATCTTTGATTTGTCTCGTCACACCTTATGTTTTACACATCAGCATTCTGTTTTTCCACTTACTGATTGATTGCATACATGTTCCAAAAGTGAATCACTTTGTTTCACAACTTTGTGGACTCTAAGACATCTTTAAATTCAGCTTGACCTGGATCCGTGGTCCTCAAATGGTTCCTGTGAGGGACATGTTAAGTACTTTGGTATACTGCTGTTTTTCAAACTTCTAGGTGGTCTAAATAAATTGAGATTTATTGAGTGACTTGGTTAACCTATAGAGATAAAACTATTATTCAAGCCGTTCACAGAATATTTTTCACACAACAGGTCAAAATACTGTAATATTTCAACAAAGATCTAGAAAGTTGGCTATGGAAAAGTAACATTTCAAAATGAAAATGTGTTGAAACTCAGGTTTTGGTTAACTTTTGTCCACCAGCTGGACCCAACTGCAATGCCTATCTTGAGCTTCAGTAAATTCTTTAAATCATGGACTTTACTATCTCAAAACAGTTATCCTCGCACACAGTTATCCTTCGTTTTTTTCTTGTTTAGCAGTTGACAAATGAACCTGCCAGGACAGCGACTTCAATTCTCTCTGCATCATCGTTCAATCAAAATCACACCTGTCATATTTTGCTGGGCCATCAGACTGCATCTGGGAGGAATAGTTTTAATGCTCTGACCACATTGGTTATCATTCACAAAAATGTCTGTCGTAAACATTCTTCAGACTTAATGAGCAAAATCTTTGAGACTTCAGGGTCTAATTCAGCATAAAAACCATATGCTGTGGTTCTTTGCTTCATTTGCATGTTGTCAGTAAATCAGCTTGTTTTCTTCACTCTTTTACATTTTGTAGTAAATTTGGCCTCTAAAGACAGAAATGGAGGCCGATCTTTAAGTCATCAGGCTGCTCATGTACCAACATGCGTTTTTGTCCTAGATGCAGTTTACTTTGAGGTATAAACCTTACAGTTAGGGTGTTTGATATGAAACATATAAATAATTTATAATGAATGTAAATTGCTTTAATTTTAAGACCCAAACCGGTTTCTTGTATTTTCTAATGTTGACTAATTTTTAAGCATTACTTCAGTCACTGAAACCTTTTTCTTCCTTTTCTTCTTTTTATGCTTAGAGTTGGCTGGAAAGAACTTGAAGAAATCATTTTTTGTAATTTTCTCCAACGGATTACTTTTTTGAAGGTCTGTTTCTGCATCTCTCGCTCCTCTTTCTCACTCTGTGAGTAAATGTCCCTCGTCTAACTTTCCCAGCACGTTTGCTCGCTGAACCCCAGAAGCACTTGCGGCAGCCAACGTGTTGTGGCTCCTTCTCCGAGGAATTTTCAAATCCTTCCCATTGTTTAAGCTGACAGGACATCTGCTCAGGACTCGTTTCCTGTCAGTCAAGCAGTCACAGCAGCTTGTTGGTTGACAAGCCTTCTCTTTCTGCTGCATACACAGTTATTAGGGTTTTTTTTCCCTGAGACGTAAAGTATTTCTAGGTTTAGGTGTATTTATTTTTCAAAATGCTTCTTATTTATTCACCTATTGTTTTTTATGCTATTTTTGCATTAAAAATAATGACAATCTGTTCATGCATGCTTAGCTAAGTCTGCATATATGTAGCTGTCTTGACATATTTTCTTCCATATGGATGATTCTCATATGATTCTTGTGTTTGTTTCTTCTCAGTTATATAAGAAAATGCAGATCGCGTCTATATGTTAGTGCGTTCCAATATACAGTAGATGCAGTGCATCCATCAAAGATAATATCAGATTATATGTCATTGACTCTGCCAGTGAAATCGTCAACATTAAAATGTGAATTATTAATAAGTACTATAGGTTGTGAGAGTCCTTGTGTAACACATTTGCTTTGAATTACTGGAATTGTTTGGTTCAATCTAGTTTTCACAGCAATTTTAATTTTTCCTATAGGTTTTATTTGCAACTGCGTGCAGATTAAAGTGTATACGTTTTTTGCAATTTATGATTGGATTAGGACACAAGAGCTTTATCTAGTCGGTCAAGCTCTCTGCTAAATAATACATTGTAACAATAATTCATGCAGCTACAAGACTGTTTGCAAAGTTGCACATCACATGAGATATTGATGTGACGAGATGTCGCCAAAGAGTCCAAGAATCAGCCAGAACCAATATTTTCAGCTACAGTATTAAAAAAAAAACCCTCTGTTGTTTTTTTTTTTTTTGGGTGTGTAAAAGGTTTTGAGTCAAGTTAAGTTAAATATTTTTCTGTTTGTTTTTGATTATTCATCAGGAAGTTCCTTGTACAGTCTATAAATGAAGGCATTATGTAACAACATGCAATAAATAAATAAATATTGTGTGTTTGTCTACCATGTGTAATAAATTAGTAAATAGTTGTAATTATTTACTAATAATTACAACTGTTAGTGTCTGTTAGTTTCAATTAATTAACATTTCTGTATTTATTTGTTGCTTGACTAATTTTAATTCTAAGATTTTATTTTTCAAGTTTACTGACTTGCCTAATGTTTAAGAAATAGATTATTTCAACTGTCTATATTTTTGCTTGCTTGATTTGTATTAAGTATCATTGCTAAATGCCTTAAACAAATTAATATGGTTACTTTTTAACTCCAATGACTCCAATTTCTTTAATAGTTTCTTTATCTTTATTTTAAACCTTTAGTTTAATGGTATGAAATAGCCCCAGGTCTTTTAGGGTTTTTTTTTTTTAACACAAATCAGATGCGCTTAATTGTCTTCGCAGGGCAGCCCGCCAGAAGGTTTACCATTGATGACTTTGCGCTTCCGTCCTCCACGAAAAAAAACCGTGAGCCGTAAAACAGGCGCACCCCGCAGTACAGAGGGCGTCTCATTGAGTTGTGCCGCGGACACGCTGATTGGCTGACGCTGGTGATCGTCACTTTCTACAGAACAAGCAGAGCGCAACATACCCGCCCAGTGTCCCCGGGATGAGAGAGGACGGCTGTTTCGCTAGAAAAAGAACAGGGAAATGAAGTTGTCAGACAGGCTAGCCCAGCAGCTCTCCGCGTTGTTCAACTCGGCCTCTTTCAAGTCCAGAAGGCAGCTTTAGATGACAAAATCAGCGCTATGATTGTCAGTTAGCGAATGTCACTCAGCTACGGGTCTATCAGATAACGTTCCGTACAGTTTGGAGTAGCGATACACAGTGAAGAAAGTGGAGGCAACTTGCTATCTCGCTAACTAACCTCTAGCAATCGAGTGTCTTTCGGTTTCAGGGCGACACCGCATTTGGTGAGTTTTGATGGCTTGAAATGTATATTTATTGTTTTTCTGTGAGGTTTCTTTATAACTTTTAAACGTGTTTTCGTCGTTAGTTCGGCCGGTCCTCGGTGCTGCTAACTAGGTCAGAAGCTAGCTGCACTTTCCTGATGGACCGAATGTAACGTTGACATTTTAACGTCATTTTAGCCGTAACATCCTCCTTGACGTTGCTTTGAAAGTTAGCGTTTTTCACTCGCCTGGCATAACACTGTATAGCCATAGTACACAAAACATTAACGTATATAATATTTGGGACAAAAGTAGCAAACCATCTTTGAAAAGTGTAAAGTTATACAAGTTTACCAGTGTTGTGATATTTTTCAGAGCTAACTTTAGCCACGGACGGATTATGAAACAACTGGCTCCAGGGGCAACAAGGTTCCCGCAAGCCCCCCTTCTTTCACACACTCACACACTTTATTCAATTGCATTTTAGCGCCACGTTACTTCTTTTTATTTCTTATTTTTTGCACCTCTTAGTTTTGTAGCATTTCCAATTTGACCATGTGACGTGTTGTAGTTGTTTGATGTGGGTAATTTTACTGCTTTGCTATTTTAAACAGCTGTAATTTTTACCATTTCTGGCTATGCACAAAGGTCCTTTTTGAAAGTTTTCAAAAGAGCAGCAATTAATAACATTAGAGTGGCTCAATAAACCCAAAAGACATGGCAGAATTTAAATTTTATGATGCTGTTGTAGTATATAGAGGTCGATATGCAAAGTTCGTAGAAACAAAACTGTACTGAGTATAAATAAATACAAATGCACAAATATATTAACCATTTCAACTAGTTTAACCTCATTCTCCCTTGTCTTGCATTCATAATTTTGATGTACATTAAAAATGTTTATGCATAAAGGGCTTGTCAGCAAAGTTGTAGGGATGGCCACTGTTTCCCTTTGTTGCCACTGCCTTTGAAATTGATCTTTCTTCCAAGGGACAGTGTGTTCTAACAATTTTTATATTCCTTCCAGCCTGGTAATCCTTTTGTTCCTGCTCCAATAACATAAAAAAAAATCCTGTCATCTTTTGTAGACTACTGTAACCGCATTAAATTTCTACTAGTAGAGTTACTTTTGTTAAAAACAGAAGCTATAATCTGTCATATTTCACAAGTTTAAACAGGCACAATATCCAACACAAAGACCTCAAAATGAAGTATGCACTCATAAAATTATGTGTTAGATTCTGGCATTTTCCTTCTTATCTTCATGATTAATGGGAATAATTGGCTAATTTTGGAACATACCTGGGGTTCCAACTCGTTTATTTTTAGTTGTTTTGTACCTCAGTTTTTAAGTTTGTACTGTCTCATTATGGCAGTTCTAAAAATTGTAATGCTTCTCTTCAAGGCACTTATCTATCAAACTGTCATTTGTTTTTGCTTTTTTGAATTGATTTGATCACGTAGGAAATTTGTGTCTCCCTATTTTACATTGTGGCCTGGTTATTTCAGGTTTCCATGTGTTTGCATGTAACTAAAGTAATGAGCGCCTCCAGAGGTCATGAGGTATTGAGCTTGTAACTTTAGTTGTGCTGCAATTGAGAGACTACAGCCATATTCTACAAGAACAAAGACGTAGAAACATGTGCGTTAGGGCGTGCATCACATGATGTTTGTGAACCCTTAAAAAGTCTTAAATTCATGTATCCGAAAACAGTCAAGGCCTTAAATTGTCTTAAATTCATTAAAAAATTAGTTGATCTTAAATACATTAATCACAGGTCTTAAATGTTTTCTTGACAGGACTATTTAATTTGAACATTTTCTGTTTTATTTTTTTTCTTGCTCCACTTTTCTGTCAGGCAAAAGTTCGAGTCTGTGACTCACTGCTAACATCGCCTTGCTACCTAGCTAGCTTTTTGGTATCCATCTTGGGAAAGTGCAAATTTATCAGCAGTTGGCTGGACTGAGTTCGTACATTTCCTTGGAGGTATATCTCTTAAAGTCCATGCATAATGGTCTTAAAAAGGTCTTAAATTTGTGTTGAAGAAAACTGCAGAAACCGTGTGTCATATTTAAGCGATGTGAACATTTGTAGTTATCAATATTCAATGTGTACTTCCCTACTGTTTCAACTTCGAAATAAAAAGCAAAAAGCGACGTCAGCAACCTCGTTCAGTTAAACACAACCCAGTCCTGCGCTGCATCGACGTCACATGACCAAACAAATATGTCCGACCTCATCCACCTCCCGAAACGCATACAGGATGAACATCGATTATTAATATTACCCCGGTTTTACTCGTATCATTGCCGTTATGTCGTTCGTCCCTAATTATTAAAATGTTTTATTCCTGCAGTGATTTATTTTATAGGTTTGGATTACCTGTCTTCAGTCATGCCTTTTCCTTTCGGGAAGTCCCAGAAGAATCCAGCTGAAATGGTCAGGAGTTTGAAGGAGAATGTTGCACACATGGAGAAGCTGGATGCTGCAGACAGCAAAAAGTGTGAAAAGGTTTGTTAGCTTGTTTATACTGTTTATTTATTAATTTTTTTTTTTTTTACATTGTTAATTTGCATTAAACGACCCAATTATCCTCCTTGATTCAAGGTCTCGGAAGAAGTGTCCAAAAACCTTGCTTCCCTGAAGGAGGTGCTGAGTGGGACAGGGGACAAGGAGCCTCAAACCGAAGCGGTGGCCCAGCTGGCGCAAGAATTATACAACACCAACCTTCTCATCACACTCATCGCAAACCTGCAGAAGATTGATTTCGAGGTAGGGGAGCGTGAGAGTTTGGGGGCCGGGGGGACCGACTTATTTCCTCTTTAAAGTTAGCTTTGCAGGGACCTGAAACGATCAGAGTCTGCGCTCCTGTTCATATCCGAACGCCACATGTTGAGCTGAGTCATTTTATTGCAGGGCAAGAAGGATGTGGTCCATTTGTTCAGCAATATCGTGAGACGTCAGATTGGCAGCCGCACACCCACCGTCGAATACATCTCCACACACCCAGAAATCCTCTTCATGCTTCTGAAAGGGTGAGTCCTCGATGCTCTTATGTGATGATTTGTGCTTAAACATACATGCATTAAGGTTAAAAAAACCAAATAATCAAACGAGAAACCAAACTGTTTCCTTTCATGTGTTTGGATTTTGTATTTTTTCTGATCTCCTTACACATGTGGTAGGTTTCACTTCCGTGCACCGTATGCGTTTCGACAGCTCCCAGAAGAACAAGCAGGAACTCGCTGCGCTCACCTTTGTGGTTTCATATGTTGATGGAGAGATAGAAGAGCGCTGGTTTTACAGCTCTTGAGAAAAAAAAAGAAGAAACAAAGCCCCACCATGCTGCCTGCTGTAGAGAACCAAATTCAGTCTTGGCTGCTCTGAATGTCTCGGGCAACTTTCAGCAGATCAAACACCATCCCAGGCAGCTGAGTGATGGATTGTTATCATTACTTTTTTTTGCACGTTTTTGAACCTGAACTCTTAAAATGTCATGTCGACAAAGAAGACCTTTTAGCGTAATTGTTGGGAGAGCAGACTTGAAACGTTGACATTTAATGCCGATGTGGTAAATTATTTCGCCACTCATGTACTCTCCTCTCTGTGCGATTGTCTGTGTTTTATTTTGTTTGTTTCTTTTTTTGGCCAGCTACCCGGTAAGCTCCAAATGAGCAACCTCGCTGTTAAAGAAGAGCCGCAGATACAGTTTTGTTGTCGGATCAAAAGCGTCCCAAGGGCCTGAGCGCCTGTCGTTTGTTTCATCTGCGGCGTTCTCGTCTAATTGCTCGGGCTCTGGGTTTTGTGTGTGACTGCGCTCGCAGCTACGCTGACATGTGTTAACCTGTGTAGATACGAGAGCCCAGAAGTGGCTCTGAACTGCGGCATGATGTTGAGAGAGTGTCTGCGTCACGAGCCGCTGGCCAGGACGGTGCTGTTCTCCGAGGATTTCTTCTGCTTCTTCCATTACGTGGAGCTCTCCACCTTCGACATCGCCTCGGACGCCTTCGCCTCCTTCAAGGTGCGCCGCTTCTATTTTTAACTGCCGAACTACGCCCGATCCATTTCTGATTAATTGGTCCTCCATTACAGTTTTTTGTTTTTTTTGTCCTTGTTAGGATCTTCTCACAAGACACAAGATGATGTGTGCAGATTTTCTGGAGAACAACTATGACAGGGTGAGTGTTTTTTTTTCTAGTCTGAACTTTTCCGTTAGTCAAACATTGTGCTCAACCAGGTTTTAAAATCTCCACCAGGTGTTCACAGAGTACGAAAAACTGCTGCATTCGGACAACTACGTCACCAAGCGGCAGTCTTTAAAGGTTTACATACATATTCAGTTTGAGTCGCACTTTGGTTTGACCGTACGTCTTTGCTTTACTGGATTTATTCACTGCTTGTCCAGCTCCTTGGGGAACTCCTGCTGGATAGACACAACTTCACCGTCATGACCAATTACATCAGTCGAGCAGAGAACTTGAAGCTGATGATGAACCTCCTGCGAGACAACAGCCGCAACATCCAGTTCGAAGCATTCCACGTCTTTAAGGTGGGCATGTCAAATACGTCCCGAGATTCTCACGACATGATGAGGTTGAAAATGCCGCAGTTTCACTGTGTGGACACAAAAAAGGTCTAAAAACACAATCTAAATGTTTATATTTTTTTGTAAAACGGCAAGAATGAGTCTATGCTTCAAGCAGCAAGAGAAAACTCGGGTGATTTCTCTGGCATCTGAACCAGGGTGTCCACCTCTTTAAAAAGTCTGAAATTCATGTAGATGGACTTGCGACCTTAAAATGTCTTAGATTCTTTTGAAAAACAAGGTAAGTTGGTCTTAAATTCTAGGTCTTAAATTTTGCTATGACAGGACTAATAAATCTTGTATGAGTGGTATACTTTATTTATTTATTTATTCTCATGGGAGTTTCTATCAGGCAAAAGTCTGAGTCGCGCTCAGACATCTTCATTGCGTTCTGAGACTCAGGCCGTTGAGAGAAGAATTACATTGCATTTTTGGCTGAAATTACTAAATTATTACCATAGAAACGGCCTGAAACTTTTACCATTCTCTTAGAATTTTTGTCAGAGCTTTTAAATAAAATATACATAGCATTTTTTTGTATCAAGAAGAGGTTAATATCAGGAAAATATTTAATAATTATGGTACATGAAACTTTAATAAAATATTTTAACGTAATTGTTGAAGCAGTCGCTATATCGTAACAGTACGGTATGAGATGGATAATCGAAGAAAAAAAATGAGCTCCTTTGCCTCTTAGTACAAGAACATGAGGATGATTGACAGCACTAAGACCCGCCTCTTGGCTCTGATTGGTTACTTTTGGTTGGTAGTGGTGCATTTCTTCAGAAGACCATGGATGAGATTGATCTGTTCACAGATTATCAGTCTCATTACAAAATGTCACACCATGGTGACAGTTTTAATAAATGTATTTAAAAAACCAAAAAATTGTAAAAAAAAAAAAAAAAGTTGCAGCTTCCACTTGAAGCTGCAGTTTGCTAACCAGCAATGCTGCGATTAACCAGCATTTTCCCGACATGTCTCCATTTTTACCCTCATGCAATGCGTGGAACACACAATCTTTGCAATTGCAATATTACAAACTTTGAGAGAGCAATTCAATATGTTGTGCTGTCTTATTGTCAAATTATTGTGTAGAAATGCTGAATTGTACTTGACAATTCACATTAATGTCAGGTGAAGATTCTCCTGCCTCCTAAATATTACCCCTTTAGTTCACATAGAAGCTGTGCGTATTTATATGTAAAATGTATTGTTTGTCTGTTTTTTTTCTTAAGGTTTTTGTTGCAAACCCAAACAAGACGCAGCCAGTACTCGACATCCTGCTGAAGAACCAGGCCAAGCTGGTGGACTTCCTGAGCCACTTCCAGACGGACCGGTCCGAAGACGAGCAGTTCTGCGACGAGAAGAACTACCTGATCAAGCAGATCCGAGACCTGAAGAGACCGACCGTGTCCGAGGAGTCTTAGAGCCTCTCCGGCGCGTTCCTCTCCGGCGGTAGCGTGGTGGCGGTGGTGTCCGGTGCCGCCGGAGGGCTGAGTGAGTCCAAGGTGAAAAAACACAAGCCTTTTTAAGAATATAATTTCAAATAGAAAAACATAGGAAAAGATGATTGGATTTCTCATTTTTCTGGTTTAGCGTGAATACGGAGGTGGTTCCATGCGTCACCCGTGTGGGAAAAGAACTGTTATTTAAACCACAGTGCTTCTTATTTAGTGACAGTGGAATGCCTTTACTCTGCTTGTGCAATGTTGGATCTCAAACTGTTACTCCTTTGCGTAGATCGTTGCTAAAAACTTCCCAACATTTCCACGGGCTCTAGAGATGTTCTCATAAAGCGGATTTCCTTAACTTGTCTATATTATAAAGATTGAAATGCTGAGAGGTAAAATATATTATTTTTCTAATGTAACTGCTTCCTCTAAGTGATCCAGTTTGCTTTATTATTTGCATTATTGTGCATTTTCTGTGTGGGAGTCAAATGATCTTTCGGAAACGCGGCCGTGGCAGAGCGGCGTGTGTCTCTCTTAGTTGGCAGAGTCGGCAGTCAGGGTCTTTGGTTGCGTTTGCGCGTCTGGCAGCAGTCGGACGTGAATCCAGCAGTGCTGTATTTGTCTATGCAGGGAGCACAAGTCAAAAGCGGCGAGGAATCGATCAAATCTGTTGTGGATTTTTTTTCCCCTTTTTTTTTTTTATTATTATTATTATTCTGAGGTTACGTCTGGCAATGCTTACATGACTGAAATAGAAACAAGGAATCAGATAACGCTGCAGGGTTTTCAGGCAGACAATTGATCTCACAGAAAGCGCTCCGTGTCATTTCCACATGCAGAATACTTATAGTACTAAATTAATAAAGCTTAATAACTAATAACAGCTGTTTGCATGGTAATGGGTGCACTTATGGATGCAGCCCCAACTGGACAAACAGTTTGTTTGTTTTTTTTTACTTTTTGTTTATCTAAATATGTTTAGAGATGCATCGATCTGGTGGCCAGTTTGCACTCATCTATTTCATGAAGCCATTTCCTTTCTGGAATATTATTTCAAAATTAATAACATCAGTTATCTGGTGTATTGTTAAGCCATTGATTGATTTATTGCCTTAAGCAGCCTTTCTGTGATCACTTGTTAATTATTTATTTTAGAACCAGAGTTGATGTCACACTGTGTGAGGGAGTGAGATGTTGGCGTTGCACAGCTCTGCAGTTGAGCAGGACTTTAATGTCATTTCTAACCAAAGACAAAATGATTACAGGTGACATTTGAAACTCTTTGGATTACCACAGTTAGCGTTGCTAACAGCGGTCTCTGTGTGTATTCCGATGGTGAGAAAACTTTACCTTAACTCCAATATTCCCAAAGACTTTCATTCCATTTCCAGCCCGTTCCATGACTAATAGAGTTAGATAAAACAGAGCCTTCCTGTTATTCCCTCGTTTATACAACTCCCTGGTGTCACAGCTGACACGCGTCTCTAAAATATACCGTTCCTTCTGGAACCGCTTTTCTTCCGTCTACTGATGCCGCGTTTCAATACTTTTGATTCAGTAACAATATCCAGCGAACTCATGTGTGATGTGTTCACTGATCACACACTTTACAAAACAGGTGCAGCCTAAAATCAAACCAATTTGGGCCACCAATTACTGTCTCAGTGCATTTCTTATTTGCTTATGTCTGATGTTATAATTATACTGTGGTAGGTCAGATGTCACGACATAGTAAAATTAGGACAGTTTGCTGAAGGACAGTTTGAAGAACGTAGCCTGACTTAGCCTTTGGGTGGAGTTGGGGGACCAGTGCTGGTTTTGCCGCTGATGTGCATTAAATATCCTGCTAGAGTGATTCATCTTACACCTTTTCTCCTTTCCGTTAAAAATCTGAAAGTCAAGAAATCATCATTTGAAAATGGTCATCTACCACCTTACTAAAACATTTTAAACAGACAATACATGTACGTAAGCACTTCTGTGCTGCTTTAATTTCTCAGTGGAAAAAGTTTTTGACATTTCTCTAGTTGGTGTAGCTCATGTTAATTCATAATGAATTGCATTGTGCCACCGTGTGATGGATGGTGCCTTATTTAAAAGACGTGTAACTGATAGTAAAGGTTGCGCAAGACTCTAGACCTCTGATCATGCTTACAAGCCAAAGTCACAATGAAAGGAGATGTTTTGTAATTTTCTGAAAGTAATGCAGAAATCTCTTTTAAAGAATAATTTGTAACTCCCCAACGTGAAGCACAATTCTGTTAACATGCATAGGGGGGGAAAAAGAAAAGCCAAAATGTTTAGTGAAGTTACATTTACGTCCCCAGGAGTTTAAACATCTTGCTGTGTTTAGGAGTACTCAAACTGGCTTCTAACAAAAGTAAAGACTTTGATTTAACTTATATTTTAAACACATTTTAGTTTAATCTGCCGATTATGTAAATATGAGATCCTTAAGTTTTTGGGTTTTTTTTTAAGTTTAAGTCCAGGCATGACATGGACTTTGAAGAAAAAAGAAAAGGGTGTGCTGTTCACAGCTATTCCCACCAGGGGGAGCTGTAGGCAACAGCTGGGCACCTTGCTTAAAGTTGTACAAGCAGCATTTCAAGTTTCTGGAACCCTACCTCTGTTAGGGAGATAACACAGGACTGTGTGAACGTCTCTCTCCTCTTTATATTTTGCTGATGAACTGAAGCATGCAAAAACAGGAATGGAAGTGCATCAGATGAGGCAAAATCAGAGTTTGTGTTATTCTAATGTGGGTTAAAGTTAATCTATGCCATGACTAATTGTGCTCTTACTGGTAAGCCCCCTTGTTATTTCTTCAGGAATACACCTGTAAGTGTTAAGTTCCTCTTCTGTGTCAGGAGCGCCACACTTCGATTGATATTGAAAAAGAAGTACCTGAAAATCAAATAAATGATCTGACAGATTGGCCTGAACTTTTAATGTTCAAGAGTTCAGAGGTGATTATTGGGTTAGGAAAAGTGATGGATCTTTTTCTAAAAATGGTCAGACAAAAGCAAAAGACTGAAAAGTTGTAAGAACCTTCTTTCGAAGTCGATCCTTGGACCCACTTTAAAGGATGTGAGTCTTTGAAACCAAATTTCAACACATGGCTCAAGACCTTTGCACAGTCCTGTACATCTCTGGTAATTCTGTGTATACGTCAAATTTAATTATTAAAGATCAAAATTATATATTCCTTGATTTTTTTTTTTTAAGTTTCTTTTTTCTTGTGCTTATTAGTTTTTCACTATTTTGCTACCTTCTCTTTTTCACCCCTTACTTTTTCCACACTGGATATTTTATTTACCGTGGGAGCAAATTAAGTGTACATAACATTACAAAGGATAATTGAAGTGTGAACGCATTTATGAAAATAAAGTGTTTTGGCGACTTGTGTTGTGTTGTGTGAATTTTTCTGTGCTTATGTTCACAACCGACGGGACAAAAACTTAGAATCAGTACTTGAGAAGGATGTTCACTCATTTCTTTGACCATGTACCAAAAAGAAACCAAAATATGATTAAAAATGTATAACCGCTGAAGAGACTAGCTTTGTACCTCAAAATTAAGGTTTTGATTAATACTGCATCTCTTTTTCAGATTAAGTATTGGCATCATAACTCAATAAACTTCACAATAATTTCTTTGCTGCCCTTCATCTGGGTTGTCTTACAGTTTAACTTCTTTAGAGTGGGCTACTGAAAAAGAGAGTTTTAGAAAATGTATCTGCTTAAATTTGGAGTTCAAAGTGTCACAGCCAGACTTGTTTGGAAACTGGTGAATCTAGAAATTGTTCTTTCTACCTAGAGAGCATCACGATGCTCTGGGACTCCAGGGAACTACAAATGGAGAAAACCTGGGACAGTGACAAGCCTTTTCATCAAAATCACTCCAAGGGAGTATTGAGGATGCAAAACAATCCAGGACAAGATATCCGGGTTTAACAAACCCTGAACATTTTCTTAACTTTTCTGTACATTTACATAGCTAACGCTCCCGTTTTAAATATGAAAGTCCTTTTCGATAATAACCCATCTTCCTATATTTGGAAGAAATGGATTTTCTTAATGAATAAAAAGGTTTTAGTCTGAGCCAATTGAACTCAAAATGTTCCCATGATTTTTTTTCTTTCATTTTTCAAGCTTCCACATGTCTGGGCTGGCTGGGACAGCTCCAAAAGAACTGTTCTCCCACCATGTTCTCCCCCACGAACGTTAGAACTAGCATCCACATTGTCCGCCAAAAACTTTTTCCTTTTCTCCTCCCCATACTGTAGTGGGACAGGCTGGCTTATCACCAGAATTAAGGCACACGGTTCAAAGAGTCTCAGGTTAGACTTCAAAGGCGTCATGGAAGGAAGCTTAACTACAATCATCTGTAGCAGAGAGGAAGTCGTCTGGGTGTTTCTGATGATCTTCCTTTCTATCTAAAATCCCCAGTGTCTTTAGGTTAAGCTCAAAACGTAACCTAACGTTTGAGGATTCTTACGTCTGGAAAGGACTTGATTAAAGTGTTTTCCCAGAAACAATTTTTGTTATTCTGTCTCTAAAAGTTGTCTTCCATCCATCCAGACTGGCTGTTGCAGGTTGCATGTTTAGGGCAGAGAGCTTTTTATGTTTACTTTTGAAAAACTGGCTACAATTGGAATGATTAATCTGGAAATTTGAGTCTGGTAAAGTACTCAATTTTGGACATGAGAAACATATATGGGCCCTGGACTTTAACCTTTTCTTGATGCTTGATGTGCATCCAGTTTCTTTCCCCAGAGAGACTTGAATTTGAAAGAGACTGCTTATAACTTCAGCAAAACTGCATCCCAATCTTTTTTTTTTCTTTCTTCTCCCCAGAATGAGACCATAAGGAATCTTTCTGCCTTCAGGCTCCTTCAAATCAGGGCAGAGTGAGACAAAAGGCATCTATAACGCTTAAAGTTCACCAATCACAGTCTAATCAGGAAAATAGCTGCAGCATGGGAAAGTAGGTTAAAGTTGAATAGGAGAAGAAGGCCTGCAAAGCTGCAGCGCTTTCCCATAGAGAAGGGGAGTGTCACCACGCTTTGCCAAGAGGATCTACATCTATCAGCTCTCCTGGCTTTGCTCTGTGACACTACTGTGCTGTTGAGTGGGGCCGTGTGGGATGTGGGGGCAGGGATCCAACAGGGGTTACAGGTCACAAGCCTCATGGGCTTCCTTGACCAGCTCGGTATTATACCACGGAGGAAATTGGATCAACGAAATCCCGTTTTCGCATCTCCGGTGTAAAAAAGGTGGATTTCCCAGAGAAGGACCTCTTCTTGCGTCTGAAGCCACGTTTAGACAGATAACCTTGGCGTGGGGAGAATTTATGGTGGGACATCCCGACAGAGAACTCCTGTCCCCACCCCCACAAAGAGAGGAACAACTAAAGAAAGATGCTCTCTCAATTTTATGCATGACAAAACCTTTTGTTTCTGGCAAAGGGAGAAGGAGGGCAAGGTATGGAGGAAGACTGATAACATCATGGCTCCATTCAAACCGGCCAGGATCGAGGTAAGCTCTCTCCCAATCAGTCTGGTTACTTTAATGCGCTTACAACCCACTTTGTCGCGTTTTAAGACTAAAACATGTAGCTAAATGCTCTCGTGCTATGTTTGACTGATTAGTTGGACGCATTCCGCTCTTTTATTTGCGAAATACTTTCTGAGTTTTGACGTTTCGCACCAGAACTCAGAGAAAACGGTTTAATATTTACGTTCACGCGGTTTAAGCAGCTGGTGGAGGTTGTATAAATTAGCCTCCATTTTTTTAATTGAGGCTGGCGATGCGCATGCTCATTGTAGCCTCGTGCCGGCGCCACTTTTAAAACGTTATTGAGCTGACAAAAAAAACCCTTAAACGACGCAAAGTATCGAAAAACGTAGCTCAGCTGAGACGATAAAAACACAGGTCCGCTATCCAGAGTTAAATTAAAGTATTTTGAGTTGATACTTTCTTTTTGAATGAAGCCCATTGATTTTAAACTCCACCCTGGTTCGTGGCCTTCTTGATGCGGCCACGAACCAGGATAACTGGAGAAGTTTGTGGAAATTTTCCTTTGAAACTCCGCTGGGTCTAACAAACTGAACAACCTGGGGGGGGAGGGAGAGCAACAATGAACGTACTGCTGACCTTACCGTGGAAAGTTGAAGCATTTTCTCCACTTTTCCCAAGTTATTCGTAATCTCCCCACCTTGTGAAAAACTGCTGAAGTGAGTGTAGCTTGAAAAAGTATGTTACAACCATACTTGTTATATGTTACAACAGCAAACTTAAAATTGTTTAACACTTTATTTGAAGGGGCGTGCATAAAACTGACATGAAACTGTCATAAACATTACATAACACCTGTCATGAACATGAAGAAGTCTTTATGAATGTTTATGACTGCTGTCATGAAGTGTCATTCAATAAATAATGACACTTTTAATGCAAAGTTGCTCTAAAAGTTGCATTAAAGTCCATTAAAAGTGCCAACTTTGCATGATTTTGTAAATAAAGACAATTTAATGCGAAATGTTCATGTTCATTTTTCTCTGACTACCCTGCTCTACTTTCAGGCTCATCATTACTAAAGAGAGTAGAATTATGTGTAACACGGTGTTTGTATTAATCAGGGGTCTCCAACCTGTGGAGCCACTGGGTCTTTGGACCCATCACAATGGCTCTTAATAGCTTTGGGAACATAAGGAACCAACTCCTGTCATTAAATATAGATGTACCAACAATTGAACATTGTTGCAGTTAGTTTATTTTTGCATGCAATAATTAGAGACATTACAAAAACATGCTACAAGTACAAGTGATATTTTCCAAAGCCATTTCTCTATTTATTTTGCTAGCTTGATGTTGATGTTTTCCACAGATATCAACATCGAATTGAAGAAAATGTATCCATACTCTTTCTACAATCCCCTCCTATTTATGTAAATATATAAAGTTAGATCAGTGATTCTTGAGAATAGGAACAAAATGGGTTTGAATTTTCCCATAATTCTTTTTGTTATTTCTCAACCTTATGTATGCAAATATGACAAATAATGTTTTGGAAATGTAAAGATGCTATGGTACAGGCTCCCAGTTGCAATTTTTTTTTTTTATTACCTTTTTAATTGACTTAACCTAGAACGTTATCATTACCATCTGACAAAAATAAATAAATTATTTTTAATGACCCTGTTAGTGATATTTTTACTAATTTTACAGACAAATGCTTCTCAAGAAACAAAGTAAATATTATTTAAAACAAAAAATCATAAAAGTCCATCTGACAGAGTTGACACTGCGTGACGGAGTTGACACAGAACTGAAGGTGGTGACAAACTAGTGAGTAAAATGAAAAACTTGATAATGCAATTTATGTAAAATACATTAAAATGAATTAACTGCGCATTTAAGTGAGATTTGACAACAATTACACTGAAAGAGTTTCAAAAACTGATGGAGTTGACATCTGACGGAGTTGACAAAATGCCAAACTACCTCAATTTATATGATGTTATTCCTAAGGAGGCCATATTGTAGCTCATCAGATCCATGTAATTTTTATAATATACCAAAAATTAAGCTTTTATTTCACAAAATTTCATCAAGATTTTGTAAATTGTCAGTTATGGTGTTGATACATCATGGTTGTGACGAACAACTTAGAAAAGAAGAAAAACTAAAGAATAACTTAAGCTAACCAGAGCTAACTACCCCTCTTAGCAAAGAAAGAGAAAGGAAGTGGTCATGGGGTCCTCAGAAGTTCTGGTGCCCCCCAATAATGCCTGATTTTTTTTNGATTTTTTTTACATTCTTTTCATTTCTGACGGTGTTGACAAAAACTAGGACAAATTTCAATGGAGTTGGAAAATATAAAAAAAGATTTTTAATTCAATTTATTGATACTTTTATAATTATGTGATATTATTATATTATATGACTACTTATAAATAATTGTAATAATATATAATTTTAGTATTTCTTTAATTGTTTTAAACTATTATAATGTATTGAGTTCTGCTCCTGGACAACGGGTTTTACAGGCATCATCCACCGACTACAATGTTTAAAATGAAAATATATTCAGAAAATACCTGGAAAATATACAGTGTTGTGCTCACATGACCCAGGTTAGTTTAGTCAGATATTTGAAAAAATCATATTTTGTGTATATTTTATTAAAATCTTGTGCTTTATCCATAGGACCTGTTTTGCCCCTATTCTCAAGAATCACTAAGAAATTAAATTGTTTTTCTTTACAAATTACATTTTGTTTTCTACATACCGGTATTTATCAAAAACTATCTTTTTTTTATTTTTCTTTTCAAGAGGTCATTTAACATCTGCAGCTCCAAACCAGTTTCCTTTAGCTGGACGGCGGGTAAGAACATCTCTTTGAAACGTAAAGGTTGCCGACCCCTGATGTACGTCAAAGTGTTGTGGGAAGACCCCAGAGGACATTATCCATCAAATGGCATCATGAAAGAACACGGCAAATGGGTCGGCGAGAAGGTTGTGATTCAGTCAAAAGGTCGTTCTGTAGTACTGACTTGATACAAATGTACGCCACACTTTTCAGATTTTTATTTGTAAAACATTTTTTAAAATTATAATTTTACCTCAGAAATATGCACTTTAATGTGACAAAATATGGGAAATATGGGAAAATTCAAGGAGTATGAATACATTTGAATACGTTTAAACAAAATGTAGCACTTCTACACCTTTAATTCTTTATCACAACCTAGAGCCTTAATGGGTTATTTATAAACCCAAGTAGTAAGTAATCCATCACTTACTGTATGTCAATTGGTTATTTGTTACTTAAAAGTAATGAATAACCCAACAGTTTTTAATGTTAATAAGAAATCGAAGTCATCCCATAATATCTATTGGAGGACACCCCAATAGATTTATGCCATTATGGACAAACTTGTTTAATATGAATGTAATGAGAAATCTTTTGTAGATTATTAAAAGAGAATCATGTGGATAAACACTAATCACAAATCCAGCTGAAATGTTTTAGGTGTTTTTGTTTAGTTTTAGGTCTGTCTGCCAAATACAATGACGTTAAAATCCCTGGTTTTTGTACGTGAACAGCTGGAGTTAAGACGTCAGGCATCACAAGCCTGATGTTTAACCAAAGTGAAATTTTACTTGTTTAGAACTAAACTTGGTCGTAAATATTCTGTCCTCACTGTACAAATGATCCAGTCCAGACTTGACCCGGTTAATGCATTTTAGATCTTAAGTTGATTCAAAGCGGTGAAATAGAACCTTTTACTAGAGTCCAAAACCAAAAGCTGCATATCAGAGAACCGGTTCCCCCGGGCCCAAACAAGGGGCGTCTCATTCCAGCTTAACACTCTCCATTCTAGTTCTAGAAGTCCGATTTTTACATTACACATGATTTCAAGTCTGATGGATGCCTCAGTGTTGCTCAGACTTTGTGTACAGCATCAAATTGCATATTTCTAACCATTTGTCACTGACATTTGCCTTTGTTGTGTTTCAGGAGTTCCTGGTAGGTTTTCAACCTCTCTCTTCCTGTGTCGCAGCCCTCTAGTTAAGGTGCATCTAGTGTAGTTAGTGAGTTATTTCAGAATCTACTGCCCTAGTTGCTCCTTCTAGCTGGAGGGCTTGTTAGTTTCCCGGATCTTTGTACGATGGAATCTGCTGCAGATCTCCAATGTCTTGCTTCTCTGATCATGATTTTCTTTCTTCTTTCTGTTGCAGTCCCTTCTGAAAAGATTAATAAGCCTTCTCCTTGTTTTGTCAGGAGCCATTGTCCAGCTTAAGTGTATTGTGTTTTGGTTTTTATGTGATTTCTTAGGTATACGTAAAGTGGAAGGAAGACGAGTTTTGGGAATGTCTTACAAAGTAAAATCTGAAAAGTGTGGCATGCATTTCTACTAAGCCTCTCCGAGTCAGTGAGTTAAAGTACTTTTTATTATCTCTGAACAGCATCAATATCTGGATTTCCATTGATCATATAGTTGCGCTAATTGGAATTACAAAAATAAATTTGCTAAACGGAAACGCACCAATTTTGAAAAAAAAAGTTTTCCACTGAAGAAGTTTTTGCCCTTGGATGAAGTGGGTTTTCAGCTGTATTAACATTTGCGTATTTTGCAAAACTGCAACAAAAACACTTCATGCTATTCACTGCTGGATGTTACTGCTGGCGGAATAGACGAAGAAGACGACACGACAGGAAGTGGCAGGAGGGTGATGACGGGGCATCATGTTTTTTAGCGATATCGTACGAACAAACTTATTCACGTTTGATTTCAATTGTTTTTTATTCAACGTAAAACATCGCAGTTGCACAATTGTTTTCTTGTTTGTTTGTTTTTTTTTGTTTTTTTTTACATTAATGGTAAAGAGAAACGGAGCTGAACACAAACTGATGTTCCACTTTTCATATCTTTATCTATAAATGTATTTTTTAAGAGCAGTATTATTAGCTGTTGTCATAGTTCCAGCATTATGTTGTTTTTTTTTGTTTGTTTTTCTTTGCACAGACCTCCTGGCTCGGATTGTTTAAGCTGGCCATCCTGTTGACTCTGCAGTTGAAAAGTGCTCTCAGTGCAGGTAGTAAGCCCAGCACTACTGCAGTCTGAGCACTTACAGCACTGCTGGTCGCCTCCCTGCCCGCCCTCCTCTCTTTCCTCCTCTCTTTCCTCCTCTCCACGCTGCCATGAAAGGCTGAAAGTGAGCTGAGTTTACGGCGAGTTTTGTTGGTTTGCTGTCAGCTTCTCCCCGTGTTTGCTGTGCAAATCCATGCAAAGCTTTCCGTGGCTCAGGCGCACAGAGGTGTTGCTCTTGTTGTTCTCCGCCTGCTCCGGGCTTTGAAGAACACTTGAAAAGACGAGAAACGTCTGTCACTGCAGGCACCAGAGAGGAGCCCCTCTCATGTTGTTGTTGTTGTTGGAGGTATTTCAACATGTCTGAACAAGCTGCTGCTTTCTGATGGAGGACATCACAGTTCTAGTGTCTAACATGGTGGAAGCCATTAGATGTGGCGAAGCAGGTGTATTAAATTGCAGCACTCTGAGTGGAAAGCGGGAATTTGAACTGATGAGATTTATTTTTTTTCTCTGAGCAGATGAGATGCTGTATGGCAGACCGAACACTAGATGGCGCCATTTCAACTGTAATGGTTAAAACTACCAACAGCAGAATAGTTCATTTGTTGTTCTGGATCTACAGTAATATGTGTTTTGTAGCAGTTTCTCTAAAGAAATAATTTTTCTTTGCATTGTGATGTTAACGGTAACATACAAACATAATTTTGAACCATCCATCAATAATAATATAATCTTATATCATTATAAGAATGATAAAAATGAGGCTGGTTGATGTAACTTTTAATTTGTTGGTTCCAGATTATTCTGTTCCACTTAATCTGTTTGCATAATAAAACCACATAGCAGCTAATCCTACAATTTTTTTCATGTTTTTGTGTTTGAGACAGTGTGCCCTCAAGGGAGGGGCAAAGGGGCCGTGGGCCCCATCCTGAAAAATGTTGGCTCATGATAAGGTCAGGGAAGGCAGTACTGACTCATCTCCTTCAATTAACACATAAATATAAAACCCAATAAATAAGATTTTATAAAATCAAATTTAGCTGTGTCTACCTTTTTTACTGGCCTGGCCATACAGAAAATTAGCCGATTGACATTTGATACCTTAAAAAGATTACCAAGAATTTCAGTTTTCTTCCATGTCTGTCATTTGAATGGTACAAACAAATGAGCCTCATCAGAATGCTAATCTATTGAACACGTGAACATGGCTGAAGAAAAAATAAAACCCTTGAAGAAGTTATGCTGTGTTATGCTGGAGTTAAAAAACAACAACTTTTTAAGTGGATGATTTGGTGGCACAATGACTCCAAACTGAGGGAAAACACAGAAATGAAGAAGATTTATTGAGTGTAGTTAATTTATCCTGGACTTTAACACCTGTAAGTTGGTTGTCTCCAGCAGATATGTAGCAGTTCACAGAAACAGCTTTTATATTGGTTAATGCTTCACCGGAAGGTGAAAAGTCTCATGTTTATACTCTTACATCCCCGTGCCCTCACTTCCTGTCACTTTAGAGGAAACCCATTAAAAGGGGCAGTATTATGTAAAAGTGACTTTTTTTCCTTTTTTTTTTTTTAGCTTTATGTCATTTTATATTTCATGCATGTTTGAGGAATCATTTAATCTCCCATGGCAACCCAGATGTTTTGGCACAGCAAACACCTGGGTGGACCTAGCTCCGCCTTTGAGACGCAGCTCCTCCTCTAAGCTGCAGTTTCTGAGTTTCCGCCTCACAAAGAACCCTTCTCTTGTGACTCAGCTCCTTCAGACTAGCCAGCAACAATTGGCAAACACCTGGTGGAACTGTGCAACAGCTGAGCTCATAATAGAAGCTACTTCTTGGAGCAACACTGGTAAAAACGTCGTTAAAGGGTTTTAACAGAGGAGCCATGTTGTGACGACTTTCTGAAGGCGGAGTTTCAGAAACAGGAGCTTTTAAAGAGACAGAGGCCCAATTTCAAAAGTAATATTTTGTATACCCTTTTTTATATAAGTGAAGGTAACATATTACGTAATTGTGCTATAAAAACAATAATTCTTTCTGATTTCGATTTGAAACAGAAGCTTGTTGCTTTACCATCTTAAACTTTGCACTTCCATTTTGAACACAGCTGTATGTAACACGACGCTCCAAGCCCGCCGCACTGACTGATGGGTAAACCATAAAAGTTCAGCTTTTCTTTTACCTTCGCTGCCATTCATCCGAGTAGACGGCAGCAGTAATTCCCTCCTTGTGTGCCCACTCACTCACTCACTCACTCACTCACTCACTCACTCACTCACTCACCCACCCACGCGCGGCCGGTCGGTGTATCAGCCACATCAACACCAGCTACTATTACACTAGAGAGGAGCTGCTTCAGGTCGCGGCGCGCGCGTTGCGGGAGCGCGCGCACATACCGTAGGCTGGTCCGTTCGCGCGCACAGCTGTGATTATTTTGGGGCGGGTGGTAAAAGGGACGCGTGTTAAGTTGCCGTCCTCGGTGTGGTTTGGAGAAGGAGCTTCAGTGGAGCAGCTTTCACCGCCAAAAAAAAAGAAGAAGAAAAAAAACAGGAGACTGAGTGAGGAGGGAAACATAAGGATGCTGATCCAGGCAGAGTCAACGGGAGCTGCAGGTTCTCTTCAGCAGCGCCAACCCGGGTTGTTCCGTCTGTAACTTTTTAACGAGCTGAAGTTCACCTCAGCTTGTTAGTTTTTTGTTTGTTTTTTTTCTTTTCCCCCGTTGCGTCCGGTTTCGCTCCGGTTCCGCCGGCCTCCCTCCCTGCCATGGTGGCCGCCTCGGTCCACGGCGCGCCGCTCCTGTTCGCCCTCCTCCTCCAGCTGTTCCCGCTTCCCGGCGGACAGGCACCAAACTGCCTGGAGGTGCGCGCGGCGTTTCACGCTCTGCACCCCGGGTCCAAGTGGGTCCCTGAAAGCCCCGTGTCAGGTAACTTCCGCATCTGGATTTTTCTTTTTCGTTCTTTTAAGTTCTAGAATGCACTTCAGTTATTTTCTCTCCTCTGCTCCTTCTTTCTTCATTCTTCTCGGCTGAACCTCCTACAATATTCTCTAAGGAGAAACAAACAAAAAAATCTATCGCCCACGTTGAGCATCTTGTTAAAGCCGCGCTGAATCGGTACCGTCTGCAAAGCTTATAGAGAATCAATTTGTTCTAATATTGATCCAAACACGAAAGCGAGACGCAATCCTTTACACCCGAAATCTGGAAGCAGATGTGAACATCTGCCTGCAGCTGTTGGAAACTCTTTAAGTTTAATATTCTCTGATGTTGGGAGTGGAGAGACTGAGAAAAAAAAAAAAAGCAAATACTGTCTGGAAAAACTATTAATGATCCCCTGAACTTTCACATCTTACCACAAACTTCAGTGGGGTTTTTGTTACGATTTGATGAGACTTTCAGTCGTAGTTTGGTGAAAGGAATGGGTTTTCACCAACAAAAATCTGAAAAGTGTGGTGTGCTTTTGCATTCAGTCCTTGCGTGTGGAACACTGTTGAAACCCTGTGGCAATTTCACAAAGGTGCGTCTCTGTAACCGAAGCGTTGGTTTTCAAGTCCCAGCGCAGATCGACGGGGTTTAAGTGTGGATGAAATTTTACTTCTGCAGCCTTGTAGCAGGTTTTCCTCAGGATTGTCTCGTGTTTAGCTCTATTTATCTCCTGACCAGCTTCTGAAGAGAAGGATCCTCATGCTGCTGCATTTCTATTCTTCATGTAGTCCAGAAACGTCTTTGTTGGTTAGAGCTCCTTCCACCTGTTTGCTGCCTCCCCTGCTTCAACTATAGAGCTTCTTATTGTTATTTTTTTGGGGGGAAAGTGGGCATTCTTCCGTAAAAGCATAATTTGAGAAGTTACTAGATTGTCCCTCCTGAGCTGTGGACGTCATAACGCTGCTTGTTCTGAAACAAACCTCCGAGACCCTAAACAGATTAAATTACAATGAGATTAAATTACAAACATAGTTTGTGTGATGTACTATTAGGTCCATGTTAAAAAAAATAAAAAATTAATATGAGAATAAAGTGGCATAATAAAGTTGTACTATTATGAAAATAAAGTTATAATATTACAAGAAGCAAAGTTGTACTTGAATAAAGTCATAATATTATGACTTTTTTTACTCTTTTAATATGGCCCCAATACTCCGTCATACTGTCTGCTTTTTAGAAGCACTGAATTTTACTTAGGGGTATCAGAGTAACGGAGAGGGTGAATACATGTCACTTACCCTCTGATTCAGCATTTAAAAGCAGAAGCCGCTCGTGCGGCTGAACAGCAGCCAGCTGCACATGTTAATTGGGTGTTTTAGTGTCGTGTCAGCGTGGGGAGGTTCCCCGGGTTAAAGGCTTTCTCTCCGGGCCCAGCGTGGGATCCTCGTGCTCTTCCACGACTCTTAAGAGCTCTGCAAACGCGCCGTCGTCTCCAGAGAGCGAGACAAACGGGGAAACACTGCGAATTAAACAGCAGGGGGAGGAAAGCGAGATGCACTTTGAAGCCGGTTCTGTCATGCTTCCCCCCCAACCTCCACCCTCCCGTTGCAAAGGTAAACTCTGGCTCCAACCGGCTGCTGAGCCCTCCTTTTCCTCCACACATCCATCTTTAATCACACACCTTCCGCCAGGGCCATCCAGCGTTTTATCTGGCAGCCAGAGGGCGAAACATCGCAGCGGGCTGAGAGAAATATTTAGCCTCCCCAAAGCCGAGGCTGAGTAGGTCAGGCAACCTTCAGTCGGAGAGCCGGTGCTCATGTGGAATGAGTTCAGGAGACGGCAGCTGGACTCTTCTACTGCAGCTGGGAAAGGGTGAGGGCTGGTTTATTAGAGGGGAGTCAGGGATGGAGCAACAACTTCAGCAAACCAATCACAAAGTCCGTTTGGATGAGGCAGTATTGGTAAAAGAATGAACGTCAGTGTCAACACAGACTATTAGGTCAGTAAAGCTTAATGTGCCTGATTGGACATAATTGTCTTAACCGTAAAGCTTCAAACAACAACACAGATTTGTTTTTTCATTGTTATTCACCATAATTCTCAGCTGAATTCAGAACATCGTGGAAGTTTTATAAACAGAATTCGCTGATTAATTATCGCAACGGGTCAGGATCGTTTCATTACCACAGTTTGCTCACTGTTACCTTAACCAGGCTAATGCTATTGGAAGGTGATGACTGTTGATATCAGCAGTCTGAACAATTATTATATTTAGAGTAGCAATGCACCAATATAAATGTTAAGCAATAGCAATATCACTGCTCTGGCCGATATTCAATATTTATTGATAATGCAAACATTTTTTTCCTTAGTTTGCCAACTGTAGAAAAACACACAAATGGCAACAAGATCGAAATAAATATAGGTTATTAATATCGATCTAATTTTACTTATATGATATGACATGCTAAAGACTAACTTCAGCCAATTCTGATGTCAATATTTCGTGTCTCACTAATTTAGAGCAACTGGAATTGTGACAAAGTTGGAATGAGACTCATATTTATCCTGCCAGCATGAGCATTGATTTAACTATAGTTACACAGTATATAATGCATTTATTGTTATTGCAAATTTACCACCATGAGATTTGCTCATTGAATATTTACATTGGGCAGTAATATATTTGCTAATGCTTCCCGGCTAATGTTTAACTAAATGTTTTATCAGGGCATTAAGACGCTTTGCTAAAGTCTTTAAGAAAGAACCAAGCTGTTTAACTGGCCAAACTGTAGATGTAGGCAGAGTCAACAGTACAACCATGTTGTCGAATTGGAAATTCATGATTTTATTTTTGCCAATAGATGGCTAATCTGTCAGGTTTATATGTTTGTATGAACCGAACAACCCAAACATTCATACAGATAGTTATGAACACAATACACTAACTGTGTTCACAAATGTGCACAAAACCTTGTCGATGTTCTTCTAATCTGGGGACAAAAACAAAATTTTGCAGTTGAGGTGTTTCCATCAATGAAACAATTAAAATCATGTGAAGAAGTCAGTTCATGCAACGTCGTTTAAAAAAACATGCCGCGCTACCACTTCCTGTTGTCTTTGTCATTTCTGCCAGTGGAAACACCAGTTTGCTGTTCATATGGAAAGTGTCCCCACTTTGACCTGCAGCACATTCTCAGTGCTGCAGGTCAAAGGTTAAAGATGTGACAGTGAGGATGACATGAGCAATAGAGGAAATGATAACGGGGCTGTATCAGTACAGGGGAGCTGGAGCTCACAGCCATGTCCGCAGGAAAGCGAATCTGAAATGTAATATATGTAGCGCCTGAGGGTGAAACTTCCCCCAACCTCTTAAAAAACTAAAGTTTGCTGTTTCCACCAGTGTGATTCAAGACAAGCGACTGCAGTGCAACAGCAACAAAGAAACAAAACCCAGTGCAGCTGTGGGAGAACTGCCACACATCTTTATTGTAGCTGCTGCTGTTGGAGTTTCAGGGCAACTTTGATTAATAATTAGATGATTTTAGGGGTATCCTGAGACAATACTGGAAATTAGTCCGATATCATCCTTAAAGTGAATATCAAATTATATCGGCCTTCATCTAAAATCTATGATAGAAACACTGCGCTCCAGAATTTAGTCTGCTCCAGTATTTCTATCCAGCAGCGCTTGTATCCTGCTCCCAAACCCACTGGTTCATAATAAATGGGTTAGTTGTTTTCTGTTTGAGTAATATGACTTGATGAAGCCTTTTCCAGCATTTCACACTATGAAATAAGTATTAAAGGTGATTATGATTTATGCTGATGTCGTATCAGGTCACTATTGGTATTGACTCAAAGATGCGATACGTGTATCATATCAGTGCCATTTCAGAGCAAAGTCAGTTAATTTTGTTGCCTTCAGTTGTTTAAAAAATGCCATATGTATCAAATTTAACTTAAAAGAAATTAATTTAATCCCTTTAAATTGGGCCTCTGTCTCTAAATTTTTCTTCATCTTTTTATTGTTGTTTTGTTTGTTTATGGACCATAATTGTGTCTGAATAAAGAGATTGATTGATTGATTGAAGAAACTTTCTGAACCTCTGCCTTCAGAAAGTCATCACAGCATGGCTTCTCTTAACCTTTTAACAATTTTTTTACCAGCATTTCACTGAGAAGTAACTCGCATAATGAGCTCAGCAGATGTGTAGTTCCATCAGGTGTTTGCTAATTGCTGCTGGCTAGTCTGAAGAAGCCGAGTGGGGCTGAAGCTGAGTGGAGCTGTTCTGTGAGGCGTAATCTTGGAAACTGCACCTCGAAGGAGGAGCTGCACCTCGGAGGTGGAGCTAGCTCCATCCAGGTGTTTTGCACAGGTGAATGGTTGCCAGGGAGATTAAAGGATTTCTCAAACATGAACGAAAGAATCAAAGCAACACTCCAGGTGTATTTTTGATGAGGGAATAACATTATAACATGACTTAAAGCTCAAAAAAGTATTTTTTGCAAAACACTGCCCCTTTAAGACAGATTACTAAAGTAATAAAATTTCAAATAACTCTGCTGTCTAAAAGACAGCAGTGGACACGGCTTTGAGGTGCAGCTGCAGTTCTTGATGCCTAATTAAACGCTAATTTAACTGCATTTTCACTTTTTCCTTTAATGAAGGCAAGCTGCTGTTTACCGCTGCTGTCATTGTTCTGTGTTTGCTCAAAAAAGAAAACCTCTTTCACATTCGGGCTTCCAGCTTTCAAATTGTTGCTTCATCAAATGACTAAACTAGAACAGAGAACAAAGCTCCAAAAATACTCAACCCCCCCCCCCACTCCAAAGAAACAATGGCAATCCCCAGTAGGTAATGATATTCACATTCCTTTGGTTGGCTCTAAATTGCTCCGTCTTTGTTTCACTTATTGTCTCTACAAAGTGACACTGACTTATTTGCCCCCGCAGAGGCAGCTACAAATTCCCACGTGCTTTCTCCCCTCTACACTGGGAGCTGCTGTATAATTTATGCTCATAATGAACGGCTTTTAGCATATTCTATATCTTAATACCACTTGTTTTTCTTCCTCTGCTCTCTGTCATTAAATTTGCATGGCCACGGCTTTCTAATTGGCGCTGGAAAACTTAGACACGTACCGTATTTGTGGATGCCCCCGCTCCCCTGACTCGGAGTCCCCGAGCTTGTTAAAAGATGAGAGGAGACGGACTCGTCTTGCCTGTGTGTGTGTACACTGGACTTTTTAAAGCTCCTTCTCTCCGCATCCAAAATGAACATTTCAGCCACAGAGGGAAGCGACGAGGGATGGTCGGACAGAGACTGTGTTTCATATCACAATATAGTGGCCTGCATTGATGCGTCTTGATTTTCGACGCCACACCACAAACTTCAGTGTATTTTACAGGGATTTTAAGTGGTAAACTGGCACAAAGTGTGTAGCTTTGATGCAGAGGGAAAAGGATATATGGTTTTCAACTTTAAAAAAAAATGAAAGTATGTACGCAGCCTTAATGAGTCAGGTTTTTTTTTCAATAACCAACTTTTGCTGAAGTCAGAGCTCTAAACTTTTTGGGGTACTTCTCTACCAGCTTTCTGGAACTATAGACTAAAATTATTTATCTTCTTTGCAAAATGACCCAGGATGAGACTGGATGGAGAGCATCTATTCTCATCTGGGTTATAACAGTTTTGGGGTTATGATGGTTTAGTTTTAGTTTGTGACTTTTTATTCATCTAATGCAGCTAGTTTTAGAGTTTAATGTATTTGCTAGTTTTTATTAACTATAATAACTTTGCTTTGACTAGACCATTTAAACATCTGAATACGTTATCTAAACCGTTCAATTGAAGTTTGGACTTTATGATAAAGGTGATGGTTTTGCTGGCAGGTGACATGTTGCATTCAGGTTGATGAGTAAACTTCAGTTGCATAGATGATTTTGGAAGGAACTGTAAGCAGAAATGGGAGACAAAGTTTCAGTACTACATTCATTACAAAGTAATGAAGACTCAAATAATCTCAACTGATTACATATTTCTTGGCTTTCATGTGACAAAGAATTAATGCTCTCTCATATTTTGCCTCATTACATTCAATAATTTATATTCATTATAATATGACCAACACAAAATAGTGCATGATTGTAAAATGGAAGAAAATTTTGACTTTGTTTTTATTTTTTTGCACGTTTTTAAAATTAGCCTATTAAATGAATTCAGTATTCAGTCTGTTATTGTCATAAATACTGTTGTATGTTGTGGAAGTACAACATACATTTCAGCATTTTTTGATAAAATGCAGATAAATTCAAGGGGTTTTCATACTTTTGCAAGGCGCCTGAATACTGGCAGCTGCTCTGCATGGGAAACAGTCCAACACTGACACCGTGCAGGATATTGATGGAATGCATGTAATGACTTGAAGGTGTCGCCTCAAGGTTGTATGATGGGGGAATTTACATGCAAATTGCTCCTGGCCTGGATCTTTGTCCTTCTATAGTTTGTTTAACAGAATTGTCTATCACAGTCTCTCACGCACACACACACACACACATATGTACACACGTGCACACACTCCGACACACGCGTGTGCACCCCCACACACGCACGTGCGCACACACACACATAGAATGTTTTTCTATCTTCACAGGGAATTTGCATTGACTTCTCTTCATTTTTAATGCTTTTCTTTAACCTAAGTCGGACAGTTTCCCTTTATCTAAACATCACAGGTGCATGGCTAAATCTAACCTACACTCAAATCATATCTTATCTTATAACTCATAACCCAAAAGCAGCACTTCATGTTGTGGGGCTTG
>CAEGAF010170974.1:0-31903 GCA_903067075.1 Micropoecilia bifurca
TGTAAAATGTAGTGGAGTAAAAGTAGAAAGTACACATTATTAAATCTACTTAAGTAAAGTACAGATACACGAAAATTGTACTTAAGTACAGTAACGAAGTACTTGTACTTCGTTACTTCCCACTACTGGTAAAAGGATGGATGGACTTTCCTCTGCAGGGGATGTTGATATTTGTGGAAAATGATGTAAAAAATAAAACATAAATAGATGTAAAAATATTATTGATACTTTTAGTTTAAGAATATTGTTATTGTAAAAAATGACAATAAAGTCGTAATTCTAAAAGAATAGAGATAATACTACAAAAAATAATATTGAAATAATAAAAGAATAAAGTTGTAACAATAATTTAATAATTAGAATGAAGTCATAATATTGCCTGAATATCTGAATAAAGTTTCAGTAACAGTAATTAATTATTTTATGAGAACTCCTAAATGACAAACCAGTATTATCACTAAGTTAAAATGAGGAATGTTGAGCATCTTGTAAAGGTATTTTTTCTATTGGTTTTACAAATAAGGACACTCTTAATCTTTTTTCAACATAAAATTATCACCAGTAGTAGGAATTTGAAGCGATTGTGCAAACAACTGGATCTGTTTTGAAGAAAGAACTGAACTTTCCAAACTGGTCACTACTCGATAATTCATTAAAAAAAGCGTTTGTTCCTGGTAATTTTGCACCTTTTCTCTTCTAATATTTTTACTATAGTCTCATAATATTTTGACTTTATTCTCTTAATTTAAAAAGATAATTACCTTATCCTGGCATTAATACTCCATCATAACTTTTAATGCCTTTCTGTAGTTTATTATATCTACTTTTGAAAAGCTGAGTTAGTTTTTTTTATAATTTAAATTTTTGCTCTAGCCTTAGACTCAACCAAGTAAACAATCACCCCAAACTCTCTGGGGCCCCAAAATCCCCTTTTTTGTACTTTTCTATTAACTCGATTGTCAAGATTTTCTTTCTGAAAATATTCTGAATTATTGTGCAGAAAAATTACTTGTGGGAAAAATATGTTCAATTTAAATTAGTTGGGTTTTTTTGCCCTCTTGGTTTGGAGTTAATGTTTATTTCGGCCATCTTGAATTTCCTGTCATTAAGTAGCAACTTCTACTATAGAGTTAAGTGTTGAATTACCTCAAGTTGTTGCTTTAATCATGTCTCATTTAATGTCATAATTATAACTATGTCAGCCACCTATGCATATTCCATCAAAAATAATATGTACATTTATTTAAGAAACTATTTGAACCGTTAAAGATTTTTTTCTGCATTTAATTTCTTGTCACACTTCAATGTTTCAGATCTTCAAGTTAATTTTAATATAAGTCAAAAACAACCAGAGTAAACATGAAAAGAAGATTTCAGATTAGATTTTACAGCATAGATAAATTTGCATAACATCACAGTACATAACTTAGAGAAAAACTTAATTACAAAGTTAAATTAGAAAAAATCCCACATTAATTAATAGCTGTTTTATAACAAACCATTTGTAATAAAAGTATTTGCTCATTTTTGTTGGTATAAATATGACATAACACAGAGACTTATTTCTAAAACGTCTTTCAGATATGTCTGTTTTTATGCAAAAATATACATCCAATTTTTTTACATTAAAAAATGAGTATTGGAATATTATTAATAACTACAATGTTTTCTTATGCTGTAAGTTTGCCCTTCTTTGTTATTCTCACTTTTCCTTTTTTGTAGGATTCTATGTCTTTGAAAATTTGCAACAAAACGTTTCAAATTCAAGTTAGACAAGGAAGTACAAGGGACTACTTCCCTTTTTATGACTGTGTGCATCATTAGAGCAACAAATTGCACAAAAGCTTCTATATATGCTGCTGTGCAAATGATAAATTCATCCTATTGGGTCACACTTTTTACAGTCAGCAGGAAAGACTGAATACGACTGTAAAAATGAGTGACGTGAACTGAATCAGTCTTGGTGCTGAAAGAACTGATTGAATCCCATTTAATCCTTTCATTCATAGCATATCTTAATCATCATCATCATCAGCTCTTCCTCCAGTATAAGCTTACTTAATGTGGACAGAAGGGGAACATTTAGATAATTTAAATCTGAGTTTCTTTGTCTCTTTATCTTATTTGGCAGATCTATGAACCTTATACTTCTTCTTCTTGTGTTTTTTTCCCACAGAGATGATGGAAGACTCTCATTTTAATTCCTCATATCTCTGGTCTCACTTCCCCACTGTGCCCACGCAGGTATTCATTTAGGATTGACATAAAGTTAAATATTAAAAGCTGCAGTATGTAACTTCAATAAAAAATATATTTTTTTACATATTTGTTAAAACTGACCGAATGTTAAGAGAAGGATAATCTGTGAAAAAATTTTGCTTCTCTGCCTTCTTCCAGTGCTAGCTAGAATAAACCAATCGGAGCCAGAAGGAGGGTCTTAGCGCTGTCAATTACCCTCCATGTGGCGCTGCTTGTCCTTCCCTTTGCTCCCCATCTGGTTCTCTGCTACGCTGCAGCTAGCAGAGCTAGTAAGAAATGCTAAGGTTAATGCAAAGTTGCTTCTCCACCATTAGCACATTTAGCAGCATATACACAAGTTGACTGACAGCGCTCAGACCCGCCTCCTGGCTCTGATTGGTTGATTTTGTCAGGTCAGTGCATTATTCTTAAAAAGTTCATCATTAAGGTCTAAAGTGTAACCTTGGTGGAAACATCATGGACAGAAAAAAGCCTTTATTTTTATAATAATTACGTCTTTTATGAGATTAAATAAATGTGTTATCAGACTGTACCATGGTACTATGTACCATGTTTTCATGGGAAATACAAATTTATTTCTCCGTGTTTCCCCATGTTTGATTATTGTACACTAGCACATTTACTAGATTTTTTAAAAAAAAATTCCAGAAGCTGTCCTGCAAAATTCAGTCAAACAGTTATCTTTTTTATTTCTTGCTATTCTTTTTAAATAATGTACTATTTTTACAATTACAATTTCCCATTTTGATATCAGATCTGGATTCATATATGTTAATATTTGTGTCGTTAATTAATTTGAACATTTTTATTCTTTGTTTTTGTGTAAAACCACCTAAACGTGGTTACAGGGTGGCGCCTCGTTCATTTAATTCATTAGCACATTTAGCAGTGTGTACATTACGTTGATTGACAGCGCTAAGACCCGCCTCCCGCCTCTGATTGGTTGTTTTTGACTGTGAGTTGTGTATTTCTTTGTGGTAGTTCATAAAGTAGGTGAAGGAGACTGATCTTTTCACAGATTATCTGTCTTATTACATCCTGTCATCACATGGTGACAGTTTTATAAAAAACATAATTTTTATAAAGTCACATACTTCAGCTTTGCCTGATGACATCACTCTCCTCCCCTGACCTCTGCCAGCTTGAGAACTCCATGTTCCTGAACAAGGTGAAGGAGCACCAGGAGAAGAGCGCCTCCTTCTCTCCGTCATCGGCCTCACACTACCAGACCACACTTCTAACCATCCCAACTCCTGGAGGCAAGGCAGATGGCGGCGGGCAGGCTGGCGGTGCGGCGCACCTGCACCCTCCTCACAGCACCCAGAACATCACAGTGCTGCCCGTCCCCTCGACAGGCATCATGACAGCAGGTAGGCCTGTTTGTGCCCACAGCAGCCCTCAGGGCCGACTCTTTCTGCTTCAACAGCTGGAGCCGTGGCCGTAATACCTGACGACGCAGAAGATGGTTTCTGAACGTAGCGGCTCATAGCAGCAGCAGCAGCGCAATAAATGATTTAGCTTGATGAGAACAAATGTTGCCGACAGGTCGGCTTGAGGGTAAAATGAACATCTGTGTGTCTTTTTGTTTCACAGCCACAGGGTTGCGCTTCTCAGAAATGATTCAGCAGCTCTTTGGCTTTTGCAGGCTCCTTTTTTTATCATGCTGTTTTAGCAGTTCCAGACTCAGTAGAAGATATTAAATATGTATTTGATGATGTGTTTATATCAGCCTGTAATACTTTCTGCCTTTGTTTCTCTGCATGCAGCTGGTCTGGTAATCACAACACCTCAGGGAACCCTGGTCTCTCCCACGTCCTCTCAGTCATTTGTCTCTGGTCATCCAGCGACCACCATGATAGTTTCAGCTCTTCCTTCTTCAGGTAAACATCTAGGATCTAGGATGAAAATCTGATGCAATGTTCACTCTAGGGCTGGGAAATATGGAATAAAAATTAAATCTCAGATTTTTTCATACCAGATACAATTTCCGATTTTATTTTCTAGCTTTGTTTGCTAATAAAAATGACAAAGGGCAAAAATAATTTTCAACATTATCACAAGATTATTTTCCCTCCTACTAAGTTACTTTTATCAAACTTAAGTAAAAACTTTGTAGAAATTGTTTGTGAAATTGTTTTACCATGCATATTTACATTGCCATCTGCACTTTTCAGTTTATTTTTTTAACCAAATTTAACAACTAGGTTTAATTTAATTTGTAGCTATTTCAAGACTTTGGAGTCTTCCTCGGTGAAGACAGAGAATCTGCATTGCATAGCATGAGAATAGCAGCTGTGTCGTTGGGTCAGTTCTGCAACATTTGTTTATGTAAATTCTGTAACAGTGATGCACTGTTGTTGTATAAAATGAGACTGTGAGTTTGCAAAACCTAGAAATCAGCTTGAGATGTTATTATTATAAGAAATATTTACTTGAAGCCATTTACTCCAAGGTAAAGCAAGGGAAATTCTTGATAGTGTGATTGTTCAATAAAGATAGAAAGTTTGTTTCTAGTTACCGTACCTTCAGAAAGAAAAACATTAAACTTTTTGAAAGTGGATGAGAGTAAACTGAAGCACCAGGTTTTTTTAATGATTTAATGTTTTCCATACATTGTTTACATTTAAAAAATAACATGAACAATTCATATTAAACATTATATAACATGAAACTTCTGCTTGGCAGCTATTTATCTATTAGACATTTGTCCCATGTAGTTTGTCCAGTTCTTTCTCTATTTTTTGTCGCTGTCTTTTGTCTTGAATATTGTCCATTTCATCCAATTTTCTTCCATTTGTGTTTGTTGTGGCCTTTCCCCATTTCCTCGTAAAAGGTTTAATACTAGCTATTAGCGTTATCTTAGTCAGGTCCATATCCTTCACGCTTACTTTGGTATTGCTAAAATTACAAGGACACAGTACTGTGCTACTCATAGAGATATTATATCCCAGAATCATCTTCACAGTTTTGTGCACATATTTCCAAAACTGCACGATTTTAGGACATGAAGCATCTTTAAAAAGATGCTGCTCTTCTTTTTTTAAGAATGTTCTTCCTTTCTCTTCTAGACAAGAAAGAAGGAGACGGGACGTCCCACGTGGTCGTGATGCCATCTCCCTCCAAACGAGGGAGGAAGAAGAAGGTGACGACTCTGTCCAGAGTTGCCACTCTGGGTGGACCAGGACATGACACGCTAATACTGACACACCTGACACCTGGCGGACATGTAAGACAATAACTAGAGAGGAAAATCTGACTTTTTAGCTGAAGAGACATGTCCAAATCCTTTGTTCTTGTTGTTTTGGAAAGGTGTCATCTTTGCAGCATCATCATCCCGGAGATCCTTACGAGATGTCCCATGAGGACGAAGAACATGGACATAAAGACTCCACAAAGACATACAGGTACGGTTTTGATTAAAAGCGTCTGCTGTGCGTCCACGTCTGGCTGCATAGATGTTCAGCTCTTATAGACGAACTAGGTGCTGCTGACACAAACACGCATAGTAGCTCTTCTAAACATTCTTTTCTGCATGTTCTGGCAGGAAATGAGTCTTTGTAGCAGATGCTTGATGATGCATTTGAAAAGACAAACACATCACTGCTCCAGCTCCTCTCTGCTTCTCCACATGCTGCACATTAGCCTTGCTTCTTCTGTTTGTTTGGATATAGCACTCTGTTTCTTTGTTTTATATCTGTAGACCTTTCTTTTTCTGTTTTTACTAAATTTCCCCTTTTAATGTCTTTCTGTGTTGTCCGGGTGTGTGTAACATGTGTTAACCCACTTTTGTCCTGATTAAGTTTTCTTTTAATAATTTATTTTCTCCCATAACTTAATTATCTGACTCATTGCTCCATTTTCCTCCTCCTGTCCTGATCACCCCACCTCCCCCCCCTCATCCCATCTTTCGTGAAATTTCCTCCTCCTCTGGTTTTGTTTCCCTCCTTCTGGTTCTCCTTTCTCCATCCCGGCCTCCCATTTCTGTGTTTCTCCGCCTGTAGGTGCCGGATGTGTGCGGCGACCTTCTTCAGTAAGTCTGACATGCAGATCCACTCCAAGTCGCACACAGAGGCCAAACCTCACAAGTGTCCTCACTGCGCCAAGTCGTTCGCCAACTCGAGCTACCTGGCCCAGCACATCCGCATCCACAGCGGGGCCAAGCCTTACACCTGCTCCTACTGCCAGAAATCTTTCAGGCAGCTCAGTCACTTACAGCAGCACTCACGGTACTGCAGACCCCACCTTCCCTCCCTTGTCCTCTCCCCTGCACCTCAGACGGAGAAACATTTGTTGCTTCCCTTCCTTAGCAACCCAAAAAAACACCTGAAGCAGCTTAAAACCTTGTTTTTTTTACTCCAAATTTACTATTTATTCATTTAAACTATGTATTGTGTTAAAACAAATCAAAGTTGCATGGACAAAAAAGAAGGTACCCCAAATCAAACACACCAACAAGTGATCACTTCATCTGCAAATAGGTAGTTTTGCCTTTTCCTCCTGAGCAAACTGTCCAGACTGTAGTTTTCAGGTCTTACTGTAGATATTCAATAGGGTTGATAAATATTTTATCACGTAAATATTATAGAATATTTATGTGATCTGTATTTTTCAGGTTTTACCGTAGATATTCAATCGGGGTGATAAATATTTTATCACAATATTTTGCAGTACTATTGCAATAATGATAAAAAATTATGATTAAAAACTACATTACCTGTTGTTTAGGAAACTGCATACAAATTGTGCTCTTGAAAATCATTCTTATTTTCTTTCTTAAAGAAGCGTAATTTATACCACTAAACTTCATTTATTCACATTTTTTATTCTCTCAGGTGAAAAAATAGTGGGGAAAGTTTTTAAACAATAATTGAAATTTATCACAAAAACAAGAAATCATAATTCTTATAATGACAGTAATATTTTCTACAGTAAATGATAAACGATTTGATAAATTCCCAGCCCTAGTACTCATCAGGAAATATATCTGGGTTCATTCAGGGGTTTTTTTAAGAATACTGAGGTTTTACTTATTTATTTTTTTGTCCTCTGCCATTTTGCGAGTGCTGTTAACTTTATATTTTTAGGTTGTAATCCTGTTGGAGCAGCTTTGACCTGTTTCTCATGTTTTTCTCTAAGACGCCTCAGTAATCTTGTGCACAGATTTGATGCAGGAATGCAGCCCCAAAACTAAACCATTGGGAGGAGAGATCAGAAAATGATTAACCTCGACCTTTGCTTCACTTTGGGGTCTTTCAGCTTTTTTTAATGATCCACACTTTCCTTCAGGCTTTTAAACCAGACCTTTTAATCTTATGTGTGCTGAGATTAAAGGAACATTGAACTGCTTGGAGATGGTGTTGTTAGCTTTAATTTTAACATTAAATAAACTAAAGTTAATTTATTTCAGTTATTCAATTCAAAAGGTCAAACTTGTATGTTATCTGTATTTAGACAGTAACATTCATTGAGGTTATTTTGTGTTTATTTTAACAATTAATAACAAATATAATTAAGTTACTCAAAAAACCAAAACAGAACCTAAGATTAGTTCTGACTGATGTTGCTTACGATTAAAATAAAAATTTTTCCATACCTGATCCCATTTCCAATTTTAATCTATTTTTTGCTGCATTTTATAAGATAAAGAGAAATGTTTTTGAAAAAGTGGCTTTTATTTCAATAATCCCTTCTGTGATTTGTTCTAGTGTGAGGCTACAATAGGTTTGGTTTAATTATATGAGAATAGCCACAATATTAGAAAACAAAGACTCAATTTTACCACGAGTAAGTCTTAAAATTAAGAGAAAAATGTAGTTTTAATGGGAAAAAAGCTTTTATAGAATTACCAAGATCTGGTATAATGTGGTTCTTTCTTTGAAACTGACTCCGTCAGTCGTTTCAAAGTCCTGCTGCTAAATAATTTGACATTGATGTATTAAAAAATAAAGTATTAAAAATATATCATAACACACTTAACATTCCTCATTTAAATTGATTATTTTCCATAGTGTTCTCATAAAACATCCAAATAAATAAAAGCTGTAAAACATGCTCGTCAAACATGATGGCTGCCATGAGCGCCATGCTGACATCACCATGGTGACTGTTGTGACCGTAACGCAACGTTTCGCTATTAAAAAATAATATTTATCAGTCTTCAGATTTTCTTGAAACTGAGGTTTGGATTTCCATTTGCAATAAGCTGCAAAAAAATAATCAAAATAAAAAAGAATAAACGCTTGAAATATATCAACATGTGTGCATAATGACCACATTTTGAATTATATTACTGGAATGAATTAGCTCCTTGATGACATTTTAATTTAATCAACATACATGTGTAATCTTAATCTGAGTTTGTTCCTTTAAATAAGCCTCTATGATATTAAATTAAGCCATTAATGACTAAAATGTAAGATTTAATAGCAAGTACCCACATATCTGTCCATGCTATTGTGATATTGTCACTGCTTGCCAATAAAATCTGCTTTAAAGAGCAAAATTTATAACATAATTTTATTGTTACTGGTGAGGGTCAAACTGAAATTTGGTTTCAGTTTTTAGTCTCAGAAATAAAATATTGTAATTATGTTTGACCCTTACTGATGACAATAAAATTATGTCATAAATTATTCTTTTTCAAGGAGTAACTTAAAACTCTCTCTCATTTTTTCATGGTTATTTTACCCCATATTAAGGCATTCAGATATATAATAGAGAATTACTTGTATTTAAGTCATTACTTCAGGGAAATGAAGCGCTGTTGAAACAAGCAGGAAGGGTAGCAACAGGTTTGTCCTCGTCTCTGTCCCTGTCCTGTTAACCTGTCCTTCAGCGTTCGTCCTGCAGCCCAGGCTGCTGTCCTCCTCTTCCTCAGAGGGACGGTGAAGTTCAGATTCATATTACATTCTTCCAGTGACCTTTTCAGGAAATCAGATTTCAGATTAGACCTTTCTGGTCGCAGCTCTGCCCTCTAATAAGATTTTACATAATTCATACTGGAATCAGAAAGGACGATCCAAATGTACGGGGGTTGTAGTGTTGTATTAATTCACTTGTAATATTCCCCTTCTTGTTTTCTCCCTTCCTTTCTTTGTTTGCAAACACGTTTTGCGTCCTGGTGTCTTTGTTTGCTTTAGTGTGTTTTTGTTTGTCTCTCCGCATGTCTTGTCATTTCCTCTGCACACGTTCACAAATGCATGTGAAGCAGCATCACTGACTGACTCGCTCAGCCGTCTATCTTACGCTCTGTTTTATGTTTTATTTATTTTCATTCTGTTCTTGTTAAATTAGATAAGTGCTTCCAAGTTGTTTTGCTGCAAAGCTTTGCTTCATTCTGTCTGTGTATTTTGGCCAACTTCAAGTCTCTTTGTCAAGTCATCTGTGAATGCTTGTTGATCTGAGCTGATCTGTTTGTAAAACCTTCTCAGAAAATTAGGGGTGCACCGATCAATTCTTTAATTTTGGGTGATTGGTTGATACTTACATTTACATTTAGGTAACTTCAAAGCTCCTGCAATTTTGCCTTTTCTTCTCCAAACGGTGAAGAAAATATGTAAGACAATGTGGACAAGCTGCCATATACAATCTAGTTAACTACAGGGGTGTCCAAAGTGCAGCCCGAGGGCCATTTGCGGCGCCTGGACTGATTGTATGTGGCCGCTGACTTCACCTCAAGAAAGATAAAAATTTGGACTCCCAGCACAGCTATCACTTTCTATCTTGAATTATGTCAAAATTACCACAAAGAGGTAAAATCTTACAATAGAAATATCCCCTATAACACAAAGTATTCATCTTTAAATAATCATTATTTTCTTTATCTCATCAAGAACCAGAGACTTTTACTCAAAAGTAAAGTTTGCTGTACCCAAATCTCCTTTTTTATTAATTTAATACATTTGACTAAAGACAGCAAGCATTTTCAAAGAGAAAGTGACCGACATCCTGATTTTGTTTTATTTGTTTTAAGTTTTGAATCTAGAATAATTTACACATCCTTTTTTAGCAATAAATCGGACTTATTTATTTGTTTAGTTTAGGTATTGCATGTTTAGTTTATTGTTGAGTGGGTAGAAACATTATTATTTTGGCCCTCCAGTCCTTTTAACTCAATGATTTTGGCCCACGTGACCAAATGTTTGGACAACCCTGATGAGCTTTATGGCCTAAAATCTATGACCGAATACAATTAGTGTTTAAACAGATTTATAAAGGACATACAAACATTTGGTGTGAATAATAATACGGTTCTGGTAACTGGCAGATACATGGAGGCTACATGTCCGTGTTAGCTGGCAGATAAAAGCTACGTTAGCTAAGCTAAATTTGATAGTTTGACAGTAAGAACCACAATAAATATCACTGATATTTATCTTACAATTACATAGAAGTTGGTAGAATAATCACAAATTGTAATCGAGTGGCTGTTAGATCTGAACAGCCATAGCTGAAACGTACTGAAACTACTTACATTTACAGCCATCTAACTGTTCATAAGTTAGATGGGAGCAAGGAGAGAGCTGGTTCTAAGCTGTTGTCATAGCAACTCCATAGCAACGGCCTGCCAAGAGGGCTGTTAGTTACAAAGTTCATGGAAGTGTGAAGAACTATGGCTTGGTGGTTTAGGTTGATTAGTTAGTTTTTCCTTAACTGACCGCAAACGTTGTGATTTTTGTATCAGCAAAACATTGTCGTTCATTTTAATTGTTGGTAAGAAGCTCAGACATAAATATGTAGTCCAACCTGTTTTTTGTTCGTTTTTAAAATGTGAGAAATGGAAAACTAGAGGATCAGATTTTTTTAGTTTAGTTCAGCAGTAGAAATTTTATTTATATTTGCAAGCACTACCTCATAGAGTTAAAACAAGTTTTATTGTTTCATGGGAATTGTTAAATGTTTTTCAGTAAAATAAAATTGAAGGTTTATTATGACCTTATAACACCTGACTACGGAAGAGGAATAGGGCCACCGAAAAAATAAATAAATAAATTCTGACTTTAAAATCAGAATTCTAACTTTAAAGAAAGTCAGATTTTTTTTCTCTTCTGTATCTGACAGCATCAATTATACAAAAAATAGGTATTGATAAAAACTGTAATGATTTTAAACATCACTGATCAGCAAGAAAAGTTGGTGCATCCCATCAAAAAAGCATGACCCTGCAAAAGGCAGAACAAGAATACAATGTTTCAGATAAACATTTTTTACCTAAAATATTCAAAACATCCAGTCCTATTACATTTCAAGGAATGCTTTATAAAAATATGATTACCAGTGCAGATACAGTTTCGAGTCATGTTTGCCACTCTGTTGCATCATCTGCATTGAAGCAGAAATAGTTGAGATTTTATTGTTGGAAGGAAACTTTGTCCTCCTTCTCAGCTGCTCCAGGGTTTTGGAGCCTCTTTTGTCACATTTCTCATAACATAACACTAAAATCTGCGACAGGTCTGGAATGAAGGAAGAATAATTTAACACAGAGAAACATTTGCTTTTATTTACTGTTAGAAAATGTCAGTATGTTTTTTACCATTGTTTTGTTTAAATCACAATCTATTCTCAAAACGTAAGTTACTGCATCAGGTGTTCGATTATAAACATTAATATTTACTGCTGGTTAACTTAAAATCCATCCATCCATCCATCAAACCGTCCATCAAATCATCCATCCATCCATCCATCCAACCAACCATTAAATCATCCATCCATCCATCCATCGATCCATCCATGCATCCATCCATCCATCCATTTCTTCAAATCATCCATCCATCCATCCATTTCTTCAAATCATCCATTCATCCATCCATCCATCAAATCATCCATCCATCAAATCATCCATCCATCCAACCAACCATCCATCCATCCATCCAACCAACCATCCATCCATCCATCAAATCATCCATCCATCAAATCATCCATCCATCCAACCAACCATCCATCCATCCAACCAACCATCCATCCATCCATCAAACTATCCATCCATCCATCAAATCATCCATCCATCCAACCAACCATCCATCCATCCATCAAACTATCCATCCATCCATCAAATCATCCATCCATCCATCCATCCATCCATCCTATTTAGTTTTTAAATTAAGTAATTGTTTATTCTCTGATTGTTTTAAAGACTTTAATTCATTTTTCAGAAAACAAAATAAAAATAATAATAAATTCTTTACTGTTTGATTCTCAAATTGTCTTGCAGTTGTTTTAGTTGACTAAAAGAATCTCCATCAAATTTCTGATAAACTACTACAGATGACATCAGACAGTAAAGTTGTATTTCTTTGTAAATTGTTTGTGTTTCTCCTTCCTGTCTGTCCTCATCAGGAACCACACGGAGTCAAAACCCCACAAATGTCCCCACTGCACCAAGTCCTTCGCCAACTCCAGCTACCTGGCTCAGCATAACCGCATCCACACCGGAGCGAAACCTTACTCCTGCTCGTACTGCGACAAGTACTTCAGACAGCTCAGTCACCTGCGGCAGCACAGCAGGTAAGTCCGACTCTCGTCTCGGGTTCCTCACCTAGCTGTGTGTTGCAGGAGTCTGTGTACATGTTGTGTGTGTTTGTGTTTTTCTTCCATTTTCAGAATCCACACCGGCGAACGGCCGTACAAGTGCACCCATCCTGGCTGTGAGAAGTCCTTCACTCAACTCTCAAATTTACAGGTGTGAAATTATTTTTTTTCTTAAACCAGGGGTGTCCAAAGTGTGGTTCCGGGGACCATTTGCAGACCTCAGAGTAATTTTGGGTGGCCATTGATCACAGTTCTAGAATAGCTTAAGTTTTGTTTGCCAGATTAGGCAGTTGAATCTGATCCACATTTAAAAACAATGTTGGGCTGAAAATTTCACTGATGCCCAGGCTGTTTAAAACAGATACAAATGATTAAAATATGAAAACATAAAATGTAAGGTGCAACACAAAGTACTCATCCATTTATGCTTTTAGTTATAAAAGCATAAAACATCCAGTGGCTTTTCCTAAAATGCAGCCTTGTGCACGAGCATTTAATGAACTTGGCAAAATAAAGCAAGAATGAAATACGTCTTGTTCTTGTTGCTAAAATATTATTATTTTTTTATATGACAAAACTGCAGGAGCCTCTTTTAATTTTTAATCTACAGTGATATTTTAATTACTTGTCTACAGAAATTTGACTGCCTTACTTATTTCATTAAAATATTGTGAATTTAGTCTGCATATTTAGCCATTAAAGTTTAAAAATGTAAGGGTTTTTGCAATTATAATTAGAAGGGAAAATTAGGCCTGTCGCAATAAGCAATGAATCAATTAATCTCATGATAAATTAAAAAGAGCTCAATCATTTCCATTTGTGTGATTTATCGTTTTTATCTTTTTTTCCTCTCTTTCTACCAAAACTAAAGAAGACTTTAGTCATCCAGTCGTCTTTCTAACTTGGTATTTTTGGCCCCCATGCCTAAACGTTTGGACACCACTGTCTTAAACATATAAACTCTCTGAATATTTTGAATTAATATGAGTTACAACAACATATAATTTCCCTTTGGGATCAATAAAGTGTTTTTTGCTTTGAATTTGAATAAGTTTTCTGACATTTTCAAGTTGTTTTTCTTGTAACAATGATTTCCTCCCAGTCCCACCGCCGCCAGCACAACAAAGACAAGCCCTACAAGTGCCCCAACTGTAACAAAGGATACATAGATGCAGCCAGCCTGGAGGTGCACATGTCCACACACACTGTCAAACACGCCAAGATCTACTCGTGTGGCCTCTGCAACCGCTCTTATACCTCAGTAAGACAAATGTCCATTTCTGAAGAGCATTTCTACATGAAACACTATGAAACGCCGCACTGGCATCAGACGCCTGGCAGCTACTTTACACCGTGTAGTCATGTGTCCACTGTTTCCCCTTTGCCTATCCTCCCTTCATCTCAGGAGACGTATCTGGTGAAACACATGGAGAAACACAACCCAGACCAGTTGACTGCTTCTGTAGTCTCTGCAGCGCAGGCGGCGCAACAGAGCCAAAGCCAGGCCCAGGGCCAGGCTGGAGCTCAGGGCCGGGTGGAGAACACGGACGGAGGTTCGCGCCGACCCGGAGGCGCGGGCGGCGGAGCGGCGGGCGGCGGCGGCCAGCAAAGCCAGAACAGCTACCCCCAGACAGAAACCATGCCTTGTCCGTTTGACCTGCATCAGTACAAGACGGTATCCGCCGGCGACATCCAGTACAAACCAGTCAGCGTGTCTGACATCACTTCCCACAAAGACCTCTGTCTCACTGTGTCGGCGTCCACCATCCAAGTGGAGCATCTCAACTCCTAGAGGCGAAGGGAGATGAAGCCGAGGCAAATAGGAGATGGGGACTAAAAGGATTAAAGCAATACTAGGATAAAAAAGAGACTCTGGAATAAGTGACCGTGCCTGACCGACTATTTGAGGCAGACAAGACAAAGCATACGCTGACATGTTATACTGAAGACTTTTCTTTTTTTTTTTATTTTTATTGGTTTTTGGCATTTTTTTTCTTTGTCTCTCTTTCTGCTTAGTTGTCCTGTCGGAGTGGAAACTGCATGTAAAGACTATGTTTCAATCCATCACAGTGATGGCTTTACGATGGGATCTGAACTTGTTTCTTTTTATTGTTACCACCAAATGATCTTCCGAGCAAATGCAGATTTGACCATAGCAATGATGGAGCAGGCAGTTAACGGTGAAGGTAAATTTTTATACTTTCATACAGACTTTCAGTCTTTAGATCAGTGTTATTGCCTCTGCTGTTTCTGTAGCGTACAAGATTTTGATCTTTTAAACCTTAAAAGGGATATTAAAGGTTACTTCCTTTACAGGAAAAAAGCAATCAAGTATATAAAGTTCTATACTACCACTTTATTAAGTATGATCGAATATCTAAGGAATTAAAAGATGAATTTATTTGCAGTTTCACATGACTTTGAAGAAATAATATACTTCAGCTGTCATGTGATCAAGTGTAGTACTTTGTGTGTTTGTCCATAAGGTAATGTTATACAAATGTCCTCTTGCTATAATACTTCCACCATAACAATGTTTATAATACTTCTTTAAAGAAACATTAACTCACTTAAAGTTTGTGCAGCTCTTCTTAATGCTTAAAATACAATAAAGATTATAAAATGTTTGATTTTTTTTTTCCTCGTTTATTTGAGTTGTGGAGTCGTTTGCTTGTCTGTCAAAGGTTTACAGGACTGAATGTAATGTCCTGGTTAATTATTTTTTCTGTTTTTGGGACCATTATCTCTTTAATTTATTTATTATAATTTCCATCAAGTTACATTATTGTACTGTTGGAAATCCATCTATTTTAAAGGCACTTTAAGAAACTTGGACTCCTGTGATTGAGACGTTGACTGACCTCCAACCTGAAAGGACCGATCCACACTTTTCTCTGCAGAAAGTCATTTCCTAAAACTAATTATTTCTTTTGTGACTTTAAAATGCTATTGAATTGAACTGAGTGACTGGCAGACCATTTTAACAAAAACATACTAATGTATTTTAAATGGCTGGGACATAATGGGAATTTTTTTTAATATAAAACAGGTGAAATGGAAATTATGAGGTATTTTTTTAGAACCCATCAGTGTTTCTTCAAAAAATGAAAATATTAAAACTATATCTGAAGTTGAAATGGGAACACACACGAACAGTAAATGTGACTTGTTAAAGATGGAAATTTTAAACATCCAAAGTATTTTGGATAGGGGAAAAAAGTCATGGGTATTTGAATTGCGGTTTATATTTAAGAGGATGTTAATGCAGAATTTTTATATATATTTAATCATTGAAACATTTAGTATTTAATCTGAGTTGATTAAACATTTTTGTTTATGTATTGAAGAAATTCAGAATATTTTAAATATAAATATTTTTAAATAGAGGGGAAGTCTGGGATATTTAAAAAAAACATTTTTGAAAACATTCAATTTAGCCTTTAAGCTTTAATGACAATTACACTTTTGATTTCCAAAAGTTTCCAGTTTTATTTTTATTCATCTTAAACTTAGGTTCAGCTAAGACCTTCTCAGTTTACAAGATAGTAAAATACAACATTTACAAATAAGGATGTCATTTAAATTATTAAATAACTTTTTCTTTCTAATTGTAGGTGGAATCTGATTAATTGAAACTAGATTTTCATATCTATGAAACTAAAAGTAGATGCGTGGTTGGATTAAATGTTACAACGACCTTCCATAGAGTTTATGCCCGTCTGCTGGAATGTGCGCATTTTTATGAGGTGTTTACAAAGGTGGGTTGTACCATTTGAGTACAGGGGGGGTTAATCGTAGTTTTACCAACATATTGCGGGTTTATTTATCAATAACGGAGTACTGTTGATATTTTCTTCGTTATTTTACAATTTAATGATATGAACTATTAAGAGAAGGTATGACAAAACCGCTACTGGTGGGTTTTTTTTTTGAGGACCATCAAATTGGTCCGGTCCACGATTCTCCGCAGTCTGCAGTGGATGTTGCGTCACTGAAAAAGTGTAGGAGTCCAGAAACTTCACTCATGTAAATAACGGCAATTTGAAAAGCTGTGTGGTGGCGACACACAGTACAGAGCTATTAAATATATGTATATTCGCTTTCCAGCTTTTTGGACTATGCCTCGGAAAAAGCCATTTAGCAACAAACAGAAGAAGAAACAGCTGCAAGTCAAACGCGAGAGAAAGAGAGGTAACATTTTCTCTCTTTTTTCTTCTTTTCTTTTTGCCGTTAGCATTAGCATGCTAACGCTAGCCGTTAGCTCCACGGCAAAATTCAGTTTTCGTAAACTGCTCCTCCGTGGCTAAAGGTTTCGCTAATATATTAAGCTAACACTTGACTCCAGACATTTAGTCTGTTATAGAAACGCGTGTTTGTTCAGGCTGCATCATGTCGCGTTTACTGTAACTTACAGTCGAAGTTGAAAGTCAAAGTTTATTAGTGAATAAACAGCAGACATGTGGGATGCAGCTGGCAGGACGTTTTTGCTTGTAGACATCATTCTGGTTTACAAAGCTACATGTTATGATATAAGTTTTGCTGTAGAATTGGACATTTAAACTGCCTTTGCTGTTTAATATAATTTAGATTTATAGCGGAATGGATTGCTGTGTAACATATACCGTTACATCTGATAGATTTACAGGAACTGTTTGAATTTATTATATATTTAGTTTTCTTGTAAACGTACCAGCCCAACAGAAAGCCAAGGTGGTGGCAGGATCATGCTGTGGGGATACTGGTCAGATTGATGAAAAGAAAAAACTAATAATGATTAAAAATATACTGAAAACGGCGATGGACTTTAGCCTGAGGCAGGGATTTGGTTTCCAGGTTTACAACAGCTCAAGGGTTTATGAATACTTTAAAAGCTTCCCAGTTGCTGACTGTATGCTGTTTTTAATGACATTTTATTCATGTGTTTTTACGATGCAAACACTCTGTTGCTGAAAAGTGCCGTCCAAATAAACCTGATTGATTCTGACTGTCTGCTAGGTGACACGGGTTCTGGTCCGAGCAGCCGCAATGCGAGCGTGGAGCGAGGAGGAGAGCGTCAGTCTGACACCTCCGACAGCGAGACCACCGACATCAGAAGGATGAACCAGCAGCCCTTTGGGAGAGACGGCAGATATGATCCAAACAGGTCAGCTAGTTCAATGCTGCTGCTTCATCTGGAGCTGAACGAACACTTACACTAAATTAAACATCTCCACTGATCTAAGAGGGCATTTATCATTTTGTTAACTATTTATTATGGTAAATCTGATCTGCTTTAACACCTTAGCGGAAAAAGTGCAACAACAAGAGCTAAATTGTAATTTATTTTATGATAAGTAATCAGTTTTCACCAGCTTTCTGTTGATCTCTTTAAACATGTCAGAAAAAGTGGATATTTGATTACACTGTATTTAAGCTTCGGATACTAACAAAAGGAAAATGAAACGTTTTGCTCTTTTTTTAAGGTTTCGACTTCACTTTGAGAAAGAGAGCAAAGAGGAGGTGGAAAGGAGGAAGAAGCTGGCCATGGAGACGGTGCTGAAGCCGGTGTCAGATAAAGAACTAGAAGTCAGCAAAGATGAAATCTACCCTACAGAGAAAGGTATCATTGTTCTTTTCTTATATTTCTTTAAAGCAGCCTAGATGAGCAGAGTGCAGTGAAGGGGTGAGTCACTTCTTTACCTGCTGAGTTTTAATCTTCCTCCACCAGGTCTCGGCTTCCCGCGTCGGCCATCTTGGACTTATGAGATGACGCGGGAGAGCCTGTTGAGGAAGGAGGAGAAGTCCTACAGAGACTACCTGGAAGACCTGCACTCCAGAAACCCACCCGGCTCCCTCAGCCACTTTGAGCACAACCTGGAGGTAACGTTGTTTCCCCGATGGACGCAGAGACAAAGGTTTCAATAAAAGTCTGCCGCTTGCTTTCAAAGCAGCAGTAAAAATACTTCAAAGTGCAGCTGTTTTAAACGATTATTTTAGTGATCAAGTCGTCTATCAATTGTTCTGATGGTTAATCTAGTAATTGAATAAAAAATGGGATAAAATAAAAAATTGGTAAATTCTACGGTAACAGCAGGTTTACTATCATACATAAACGACCGTTAGACGAATCAATGCGTTTTAACTCAAATCTGAGGTGTGCGATGTTTAATTGACGTTCTACAAAGGGTGAGGGTTTTTATCTTTTTTATCTTTTTCTTTTTAAAAAATTCTCTTTGTCTTTCTAACTGTTTATTCACTGTCACATGCTGTTTCTATTTTAATTATGTAAAGCACTTTGAAATGCCTTTCTGCTGAAATGTGCTATACAAATAAAATTTGATTGATTGATTGATCGATAAACCGCCCAAATTCTCATATTTGCATTTGTCAACAACAAACTACTGTCTAGACCAGTAAAAGTTCACAACCTTTTTTATAAAGTCAACAGAAACTCTCATAACTTTGATTATACTGCAGCTGTGGTCAGACGAAAAGGTAAAACTCCCTTTAATTCCACTCAGAAATTGGCATTGCTTCCTATTTGTAATATATGTTGTTCATCTGAGATGCAACAATAAAGCCAAGAAGGAAGAGTAATGTGCTGGAATACAGACTGCTACAGGAGATCCAGCTACAACAACTCTGAAGAAAATTACAACATTGACTGTCCCTCAGGGGTTGATAAAAGTATTTTTGGATTTGAATTTGAATTTAATCATCCAAACCTTCATTTCTCAGTCTAACTCTACGGATAGTTTTATTTAATTTTTCTTGAAAATATTGTTCATTTCCAGCGGCTTTCACACAGTGATTAGCTTTGTGAAACCTTACCAACAGGTGGAATAAGTCCATATGAAGAATTGATAGAAAACAGCTGCATATTAATTAATGCATCTAGCAGTTATGGATCACTATTCAGCTTCAATTAGACATTCATCTCAGCATGCTGAGATTTGAGTTAGATGAGGCATTTTCATTTAGTTTTTCTCACTATACAGTTAAAAGCTGAGTGCGGCAGAACAACACAAGCAAAGCTTTAAATTTTATCTGCTAAATCTTTGCAACACAGAATCTTACTTCAGCTACCTTTCATTTTATTAAAATTATTTAACTATATGTAGATATTTTCTCTTGAAAAGCAATTCAGAAAGTCACCAGCGTTGCTGTTTATGATTGTTAATAAATCTTTATTTTCCTCTTTATTTCAGACTTGGAGACAGCTGTGGAGAGTTTTGGAAATGTCTGATATCATCCTTCTTATTGTTGACATTCGACACCCGGTAGGTGAACTGATCATCCATGTCATAATGGATCAGGCCACAAGGGGGAGCCACTGTCAAGAACCAACAACAGCGCAGAATAATATTTTCACTTCATTTATGTTCATATTTACCAATTATTTTTATGTTTTTATTAAACAACTCTTGCTAGATGAAAAAATAATCTATTGCTCTGGGAACGTCAGCACAAAAACTAAACTGAGAAAATGTTTCAACTATTACTATAGATAAATATAGGAAATAATCAGTTGGTGATTTGGTGCTGTTACCTCAGACAAACTGAAATCAACTATATTGAATTTAACTGAATTAAATTAACTTTAAAAAAAACAATGGCAGGGTTTTTTTATACACGGCATGAAAAATGTGAAATTTAAATATTTTTTGTAGCTTTATAAGTAAAAAATGCAAAAAAAAAAATAAATAAATAAATAATTATGTTTCCACACCTCAGCCGCCCTCTGGTTGTCCAACAGTTAAATCCGTTCTGTGAGCGTCTCTGTGTTTCTGTCCATTGACCCGTCTAACCTGTAGCTCTTAACGACTCTGGCTTAAATATTTTAAATATAAATCTAGTAATGAATGGTGGGTTTACATGTTTTTTTTCATGTTTTTAATAGATTTTCTACAACAGAATGACAATGAAAATATTCATTATATTGTTTAAGATCTATCTTTTTGTCATTAAGTTGGAAAATTTTCTTAAATTTTATTTTCTATAAATTTCAGTATGTCATAATAAAACATATCCACCATGAGCGATTTGTTAAATGTGTCTGTCTGGATCCACCAGGTGCTGCAGTTTCCTCCAGATCTGTACCGTTGCATCACGGCGGATCTCCACAAGCAGGTGATCCTGGTGCTGAACAAAGCGGACCTGTGTCCTCCGCCGCTGGTCATCGCCTGGAAACACTACATGGCCTCCCAGTTCCCCCACCTGGACATGGTCTGCTTCACGTCCCATCCTGGACAATCCTACAACACAGGTCAGTAACCAAGGCCCTGTTGAAAAGGCCAGCAGAGTTAACTTGGATAAATAAAAACGGTAACAAAAAAACACACAACTAACCGTGTTTATAAAACTTAAACATACTGAAGTTACAGATATTACATTCTGTGTTTTTGTGTTTATGAGTCGATTTATTCGCCGTTAAACCAAAGTTGAATTGATTTATATATACATTTTCCCCCCACACAAGCAGTTTATGTCAGCTGGCACTTTAAACTCGTCTTGGCAGCAATTAGCTCATCTGCAAAATGGCAAAGGTTTGGAGAAAACGCCACAGTCAGTTCAACAGTAACTAAATACATTTTTTGAAAATTGTAACTTCTGTTTAGTATTCATTTATATAAATAATCTAAATATAATACTTTGACCTTTTTGAGTTTTGCTTCTAAAAAATAGCCAAAGAATGAAAAAACTAAAACTATTGCTATACCTAATTAAAACTAAACTAAAATTAAACAATATTTAACTAACGATCACCAGAGTTTGGCAGTAAATAGATACAGTTTCTACTAACTGTATCTACAGTTGCTACGGTAACGGTAGCTGCACTACAGTTATAGCTATACTTTTACTCAAGTAAAAAGGTACTTTTAGTAAAAGTTATTCATTTACTAAAGCAACCTTTAGGGGAAAAATCACTTTTAGGAGTATTTCCACTACACTGTATTTTTCATTTTACTTGAGTAATTTTATTCTTCAGGTTTTGTTTACTTTACAACTTAATCCATCTGGCGATGTAATTTTTAAATAATAAATGATCAGTTACTTAGTACCTGAGTACTCTTTTCACTAAATACTTTTTTTTACTCTAACTCGAGTTAATTTCTTAAATGTTTACTTTTCACCTGAGTAATTTTATAATGAAGTATTGTTACTCTTACTTACTTGAGTAAAATTTCTGAATAACAAATTAGCTTGTTTTAACCAAAAATGCATCATGAGTTTTATACAGATGAAATTGATTTGGAAAAATGTTTCTTTTTCCTGATATTTATTTTAATCATTTTCATTTTAATATTTAAAATGCCACCATGTTATGCCACATAACTTAATATTTAATTTCCTCTGGTGCTGTAATTTTTAGAGATTAAATGATAATCTTTTAACTCGAGTAATTTCTTGGAGGCCACGTTTTACTTTTACTTGAGTAAAAATATGATAAAATAGTGTGACTTATCTATAGTTTTTGGTTATAGTTTCCCACCTCTGATATTTACTAATAACACACTTCAAGCTAACTGAATTAGATAAATAAAGAAATAAAACTAAACTATAATGAAAAACACAAAGCTGTAATTATAACCCTGTTTGTTGTTTAGAAGGGTTAATTATCATATTTTATTCTCTCACACCTGTTGTCATTACATTTCTCTAAAAGTGTTGCAGAAGAAGAGGATGAGAAAAAAGGCTGACTGGAGTCGCGCTGGAGGTCTTATCGATATCTTTAAGGCTTGCCAAGAGATCACAGCCGGAAAAGGTGAGAGGAAACGTTCCTACGCTCTTCATCTTCACCTTAACAACTGATACTTCATAGACACAAATCATCCTCTCAAAATGTCTCACTGTTTCCTCCTTTTCTCAGTGGACCTGTCCAGCTGGGAGCAGAAGATCCATAGAGACGCTGCTGCAGCGCGGCTGGACGGAGAGCTGCAGGACGAAGGAGCCGAATCGGTTCTGGTGGAGCACCAGAGCGACAGCGCGCTGGAGATGAGCAACCAGGAGCTCTACAAAGACGGAGTCCTCACTCTGGGCTGCATCGGTGAGTTTCATTACAAAACTCTTAAAACATTCACTAACTTTGCCAGTGGAGGAGATTTTGTCATAATGGAGCCCAGGCATTCTGGCTTTGGTACCATCTACAAATCTGGGACTCTCCCGTGTTTTGACTTCCTAAAATTAATAAACTTATTCTTAAATATCTGAAATTGCTTGTTTTGATAGATAAATAAATACCCTCATTTATTTTTTAGCCAATTGTAATAATCATAAAACAATAAAAAAATTATATTTGACTCCAATTGAAGAGTATTTTTTTAAACCCAGTCTAAAAAATATAACAAAAATAATTTAGCCATATTTTATTGAAAAAAAAAATGAAACCACCTAAATGAATTTATTTTTTGGCACTACCAGAGCTCCATACAGTGTCTTTCTGTTTTGTTGAAACTATTGTTGTGTTTATGTTTGCTGTACTAGTGCATAATTATCAAATAAATTTGTAACTCTTTACATTTCCGTCTGTATTTTTTAAAAAAGAAAAATTTGATGTCTGTATCAGATCGATATCGACCGACAATAAATCTCAGATATCAGTATCAAAAGTAAGATAGAAGTGTATCAGTGCATCCTTAAATCCTAACCTGTGGTTGGATTTGTTTTTCCAGGTTTTCCTAATGTTGGCAAATCCTCGGTAATAAACAGCCTGGTGGGGAGGAAAGTGGTGAGCGTCTCCCGGACGCCGGGTCACACCAAGTACTTCCAGACCTACTACCTCACACCGACGGTCAAACTCTGCGACTGCCCCGGCCTCGTCTTCCCCTCCCGCGTCAACAAGCAACTACAGGCACGGCTCACCATGTCTGAGTCTAAACCTGCTTATAATCTGAGACGTGTTGAATATCTGACTCTCTAAATCACCTGGATGTGTCTCCTCAGATTCTAGCCGGCATTTACCCAGTGGCCCAGCTGCAGGAGCCGTACACGTCAGTCGGTTACCTGTGCGAGAGAACGCCTTACCTTTCTGTGCTGAAGCTCAAACATCCAGGTTTGCAAGAGAAAGAATCCCAGCAGAGCGTGAAGGAGCCCAGTTGGACCGCCTGGGATGTGTGTGAAGGTGAGGCGGCGTTTAGTCCCACCTCAGGCTGATGCTAAACGTCCACGCTAAACTTTAATGTAGGTGTTTGTAGCTGTAGATATTAAGATGCCAACACTGGGAATGTTTTGGTCTCTTCTTGTTCAACGGAAATCGTTTCATTCTACTCTTGCCCCTGGTTTTACTTTGCTTGTTATGAAGAATTAATACCAAGTTAATATTATTTAGAAGAAAACTCAATCGATAACTTACATCCCTAGTCGGAAGGTTTTAATGTTAGCCTTAATCTTTTCAAGGAAACAGACGACAGGACGTTTGTAAACATCCATTAATTATGAATAGTATCAGACGTTGTAATGGCTCCCCTGAGAGCTCCGGCTAAAGATCCCACTCTGTCTTTGTGTTGCTCAGCTTGGGCAGAAAGGAGAGGCTACAAGACGGCGAAAGCTGCGCGCAACGATGTTTACCGTGCCGCCAACAGTCTGCTGAGGCTGGCGATCGATGGCAGGCTCTGTCTGTGTCTCAGACCGCCTGGCTACAGCTGCCTCAAAGGTACGACGGCTCATTTCAGACGCTCTCGAAGGGTTAAATTTCTGCTGGATTTAACGTCTTTTTGGGGATTATTCCCGGCTAACAGAGCACTGGGAAAACCATCCAGACCTGCCTGAGATTATGGCTCTTCAGGGGAGAGCAGCAGAGGAGGAGGGAAGTGCGGAGCGGGAAGACGAGGAGGACGGAGAATCCAGCTCGGAGCCGGAGGAGGAGAGGGACAGGGATGCTGACGACGACGAGGACGGCGACGATGAAGACGAGGGGTTTGGACATCGGGGCTGGAGCGACAACAAGCCGCCATCAGGCTTCACCGTCAACATGTACAACGTGCTGCGGGAAAATGACTGTGAGTGAAGCTGCAGGAAGAGGAAAGCAGAAAACAAGCAGCTCCTACTAGCTGTGCACCGATTGTGATTTTGGCCGATACCGATTTTTTAATTTTATTTTATTTTTTTGTCTGTAATGTCGTTTGCTAAATATAGCAAGAAAATTGCAGAGTAGTGCAGACATGACCTGGTGGGGCGGCTCTGTCACGTTCAAGAATCGGCCGATCCCCCAAAAAGAAGGACCGGTTTATCATGTCGGTGCATCCATACCTCCTACGCTTCCCAGGATGCTTCAGTGCACCTTTCATTCCTCCTTCCTCCTTAAACCTGCATTCCTCCTCGGGTTCTGTTCTCATAAAATTCTCCTTTGCACATTAACACAATCTGCTTTTCTTTCAGTCATTTTCCTTCCCATTTATCCTCCAGAGCATATTTATGTTTCCCATGCTGTTCCTCCGCTCGTTCATCCCCTCGGCTCCATCTTCTCTTTCTCATTTTGCATGTAGTTCTTCGAGACAAAAGAGTAAAATGAATTCCCTCAGCCTGCAGCTGGTTTTCAATGTTTTCATCAGAAAGTGACCTCATAGCTGGAACGCCAAACTTCAGGGAAAAAACCCTGATGAAACGGTTCAGACACTGAAGCCAGCTGCTTCTTTAGCGGCTCTAAATCATCGCTGTGGGGCGTAACTTCTTGGTTGATGGGTGTGGGGCTGAAAGTTGAAGATGCTAACCCACAAAACAAGAGCCGATAAAACCAACTCTTCACAGTTTTGGAGCTAAACGTTTCACAACTCTGTCAGTAGATCATTAATCTGCAGCAGGGCTTTAGTTTGGATGACGCTGGTTGTGAAAATAACTAGGATTTAGTTGAAACTGGGGGAGTGAAATGCATCGACTCCTCCTGTTCTGAAGGAATTAAACATGTAGTGTTTTAACTACTGAAAATTTCCTATAGATGCTGACAAATTTCCAGTAATTAGTGCATGTTGAGTGAAACTGAGTGGGTAAAAAATGTGTTTACCAGCCATTTGGCATTTTGAACATAGTCTTTATTCCTCTTGCCCTCATGTGTTCATATCATCCATCTTGAAGACTGGAGAAAGCCTTATTTTGTCAAATATTAAAAAAAACAGACTGTATATATACAATTTACCACTAAATATAGTTTTTTAAAGTTGAGGCCGACTTCACCTGTTGACCTCCTGAGGTTAAGGCAAACGGATCAGATCACTCCCTGTAAACCCTCATCCGTTGGCGTTTGGCTGCTAGCTGCTGTGTCGTGTTCACACTCCCATCTTCACCTGGATGTGGAAGTTTAAAACTTTTCCTGCAACTACATAGAAATAGAAACTGATCACTACAAATTCCAGTTCATCCATCATGGATGAGGACGCATTTTATCAGAGATTATCTCAAAATAAGAGATTTTCTGTCTCTTATTGTCGTTACCTGGTGTTTGCTGCTGTCGGATACGGTTGTTTTGCTGTTTTTATTCGGTACCATGAGGGGGTAATGAAGTTCATAACAGTGTGGAGTTTGACTTTAGTATTTTCTTGATCTAAATGAGTGAAGGAAATGGTTTCAGACTTGGTTTCCTATCCTGCTGTCACAATATTATGTCCTTTTATTTATTATTTTTGGTCTCTTCCTTTTGTCCCAGTTTACGTTTTTATCTGCCGTATGTCCTTTATTTTTTCCTTATCTCCTTCCTTTCCTCTTAGGGTCCTTCATCCCTTCTTTCCTTTATTTCCTTCCTTAATTGCTTTTCTTAGAGTAATACCTTCCCTCTTGGCGTCCTTCTTTCTTTCCCTCATTGCTTCCTTCCTTTTTTCCTACTCTCCCCTCCTTTCATTTCTTCCTTCCTTTTCTTTATGTATTACCTCCCTTCATTCCTTCCCTCTTAGTATCCTTCCTTCCTTCTTTCCCTTCTTCTTAGTGTCAATTCTTCCTTATTTCTTTCCTTCCTCTTCTAAGTGTATTGCTTTCCTTCTTTCCATCTTCTAGCTCATAATGCGCTACATTCCTTCCTTCCTTCCTTTATTACTTTCCTTTCCGTGTCCCACATTCCTTCCTTTCCTTTTAGTTTCCTTCCTTCCTCCCTCGGCTTGTCCATATGTTAAAGCCTGACGTAGAAAATTCTGCCATAGGTTACTGGGGGGAAATTGTTAATATTCATTTTCAAATTAAACATGAAGGACTGAGAACCGTTTGATCTGGAAAAAATATTGGATTTTCACATCAAAAGTGAGAGAGATCCCCCAATGAACACAGAAACATAACACTACAGCTTGAAGTAGAAAAGTTTTGGTTTGGTTTTTGAAAAACTCTCTGTTTCTGAAAAACATGAAACCATCAGGAGAGCGTGCTGTGAGATTAAAGGGAAGGCTTGAGGTGGATTCAGGCTATTTTCTGAATTATTTCATTTCTAGTTCACCTTATGACAACTGGACTGCTTTCTGCAATTAAACCCCTCCTCAAAAACCCACCTGTGTCAGTGTTTCTTTTTTTCTGTAACATCTGAAGAACATTTGCCGTTAATGTTCAGACGGATCATCCTACAGATGCTCTCATACTCTATAATTTTAATTTAAAAACACATAATTGGGTGTTTTATTTAATAGTTTAAAGATCCAACTTCCACAAGTGTGAAGGAAATATTTACACCCCTGTTGAGATCAGAGCAAAACAAATTGAACTCTGTGGCCTACTTGTAAAATAAAATCTTGTCTTATAGAAACGTGAAGCATCATTCACGCAGAAAAACGGAGGTGGATGCATCATGTTGTGAGGAAATGTTTGCTAATTACATTTCCTCATGATAATCCTGGTAGAGGATGCAAAAGATCTGAAACTAACAGAATATGGTGGTTCAGGGGGTCTGATTTTTTTTTAAAAGAAATTTTAAATAAACATAAATATCCTACTTCATAGTTTCACTTTACTTTGTGTTTAACTATAACATAAACCCCAACAAAATTCATTGTAGTTTATATATTATTGAATATTACTCCAAGGTGCTTTGTAATCATGTAGACTAGTATATTAAGAGGGACTTAAGCAAAATTCATAATTTTCTAATTTTTATGCTTCCTAGAACAGCCCAAGCTCCTAAAACAGAAAACATCGGAGATAAGTCCATGTCTATTGGTAAAATGAGCCGTTACAAAAATCAACGGTAACTGCCCCGTTACCTAGCAACTCCATGGAAGCCCGGCCCGTCACCTAGCAACGTAAACGCCTCATGGAGCGCTGAGTCGTACGTAAAAGCGTCCGCCATCTTGCATGTGGCAGCAGGGCGATCGGAGCTGCTTAAGCTCTGTGCTGTGTGGATTTATTTCAACCGTTTTATGAAACAAACTGGATCCATTAGGATTACCTTCCCCAGGTAAGGATGAAAGATCAGAATTACTTGACTTTGCAGCCAGAAATTCGCTTCTAAACAACCGGAAAATATGTCCTATGTAGCTAAATTGGCCCGAAATAACCGCTAAATTATGGAATTATGTAAATATATTGTTAAATAAAACACTGTAAAAGTGTGTCTGTTCATCAATTTCAATATAAAAACAATCAGAATCATTTCTATCAAATAAAACATTGCGCTCTTTATTCAGAAATGCCCCAAAACAATTAAATAATATCAAATGTTAGAAACTCTGTCCTTTAGTAATTTCTTTGAATGCCAAATATATTAATGTGTGTGAGAAAATGTGTCAATGGCAATTAGTAACTTAAAATACTTTGTAAAACGGCACTTTATAAAGTTTGGTCCATTCACTTGTATTACCTTACTGGCAGAAATGCCACATTCAATATGGCGGTCACAGTTACGTATCGCAGCAACGGGCCAGCGCGCTCCATGAGGCGTCTACGTATTAATGTCTATGGCATCTGCGATGAAAAAAAAGTTGTCACGCATGCGCTGAATCATTATGTGTTGACAGGTGTCGCAAATATGGGACAACGCTGGTACCAAAATGCAATATAGTGATATGACATTCAGGAACGATCCAATTCTTTTGGACAGATATTTACTGGTTAAATTTATTTCAGCTCAGAGGATTTAATATCTAGGTGTTCTATAGGAATGTGGATCTTTCAGATCAATTTGAGAAGCAATTTTGATAGGAAAAAGTAAATTTTTTTGTGTCATTTAGCGTGGGGGGCTGGTCTTGACTTGGGTAGGTGGTCTTGACTACAACTCTGCTACTGGCTCCTTGGTTGCCTGTCCTCTCCCACCCACCTCCTTTCCATCCCCTTTCTGTTGGATTTCTTTAAAAATAAATGCCACTAGTGTCAAAAAAGTGAAATTCATGTCATGTTGGGACAAGAGAATTATGATGCATAGAATCACATATCAAAGAGCTAAAAGATTTTGATTATGGACTGGATTTCTATGACAAGCTTGTTTTTCCTGCTGGTGTTTTGGAGCAAGTTATCTTGCTACAACCGGAGTGAGAAAGGTTGTCAATAAGGTACTTCCGGGAATCCGTTTTGATATCACAAAGTACAATGATGACGAGGATTTAGATGATTTTGACAGATATCTTTTCAAGCCTTCACGGCCTGAAAAGCAAACTTCCCAGCAAGCTGCTCCGGCTGGGGCAGCTTGCTGGGCCTGGGGCTCTGGCTGGGGGAGCAGCGGCTGCCCGGATGGGGGAGCCAGCAGTGAAGAGCAGACGTCCTCGGCTGAGGACAGCTGCTCCTGCAACCAAAAGGAAAAAAAAAGGCACAACGTGTTCGATTTACAGGATTTCGGGTTCGATTTGCCGACCGGCAAAAACAGGCTTCTTTGATAAAACTTTGATAAATGTCTGAAGTCAACATTGCTTATGACAATAAAAGTCCTGCATGATGTGGGGGTGTAGCTCAGTGGTAGAGCATTTGACTGCAGATCAAGAGGTCCCCAGTTCAAATCTGGGTGCCCCCTGCTTAATATCTGTCAATATCCTGATCTGTATAACATGTACAGAGCTAATAATTTGATGTCCTCATATCAGTTTGGTTAAATTCAAAGGAATACCTAAAATATTTGTGTTATTATTCTGAATAAAGGGTTTTCAGATGTCAACTTTCTAAGTCTTCACAGCGTTATCTTGGGGAAAAATCACTTCAATTACAACTAAATATTTTTAAATTAGGTTCAATAGCTTAAACCTTACTATATCTGTAACAAGACAAAACTTTGATAAATGTATGAACTCAACATTGTTTATGACAATAAAAGTCCTACATGATGCGGGGGTGTAGCTCAGTGGTAGAGCATTTGACTGCAGATCAAGAGGTCCCCAGTTCAAATCTGGGTGCCCCCTGCTTAATATCTGTCAATATCCTGATCTGGAAAACAGGTACAGAGCTAATAATTTGATTTCAGCCAATTATTTGGTTAAATTCAAAGGAATACCTAAAATATTTGTGTTATTATTCTGAATACAGGGTTTTCAGATGTCAACTTGCTAAGTCTCCACAGCATTACTTTGGGGAAAAAAATCACTTCAAGTACAACTAATTATTTTTAAATTAGCTTCAATAGCTGAAACTTTAACATATCTACTACATATAAGACACAGGAAAGCTAAATGTCTGAAGTCAATATTATTTATGACAATAAAAGTCCTACACTCAAAGAAAAAAGCTGTTCAGTTTACTTAATTTTATTGTGTACAACCATCCCACACAATGCAAATAAGTAGAATATATTTTCCTTTTCCTTCAAATACATAAAGCTTGTCAAATCAACTTATTTTATTTACATGAGATTACTTGAAAATATTAATTTGAAACTACAAACATTTTATCTCTTATCATCATAAAATATATTATGTATTATCAATAATTTTTTATGTCTCAGCAACACTATTACAATGAATAACACCAACTTATTTTTCCTTGCCAGTATTACTCAATGAAATTGTGTTATGCAAACATGATTCTATCATGTTAATGGAACACATGTTACAGCTTTAAATCCTACTTAATTTATTCAAGTTATCTATACACCTTTCTGATGTAAAAAATGTAATATAAAAGAAACAGATCTTTGACAAAAAAGACAAAAAGTGCAAGTGCTGCTGAACAATTAAACTTTATTTAAATGAACATTCCTAAATCACATCATTTTGTATTTAACATTTTTTACATTTAAGACACAGGACATTTTTAAATTGAGTCTTACCTGAAATACAATTTTTATGAACAAATATGTTACTTAAGATATGAAATGATATCAAGTTTAGATATATTAATATTTAAGATATAAAATGGATATTAAAATATAACAGTTAAGCTTTATAAACCATATTTAACATGATATAGAAAAGTATTTAAAATTTTAACAATGTTTTTGAACATGTAACATGACATTAAAGCTGCAGTATGTAAGTAAGCAAAATGTTTTTTTTACATGTTTGTCAACACTATAACAATGTCATATCAGTGGAAGACAGCGATGGACTCTCTCCCCCCCACAGATTATGTGTCTTTCTTTACTGTAATGACGAGGGAACGATTATACAACTGTTTTTAAAGAACCTAAATTTTATAAGTTACACATTGCAGGTTTAAAGGTTAATCTGGAACATCTTTGTACAAAAGATATACAAGATTATGTAGAAAGGTAAGTCAGATTTCAATAACACTATTTGACAGGGTGCGCATATGACTGACATGAGATAATATGTAAAATAATTTTTTTTATAAAAATTACATTTGTTCATTACATTGCTACTCTTTTAATAGTGATGTCAGGCAATGGGCGCCATAACTCAAAACTGGGTATCCTTACTTCCGGTGTGATTTTGCCTTGGGAACCAAGATGAAAAATTCCCGCATTCTCATAATCTTAAGGATATAATAAAAGGTAAGTTTAATAATAACAGCATGTAAGTATTAGAAAGCTGTTGTTACTCATTGTAAATCCACCATTCGCTAACTGTGTATAAAATAAACAGCCTCCGATCGGAGTTTTTTTTTTTTTTTTTTAGGCCTCGGATCGGAGAGTAAACCGCCTAGCAGCAGCTTTAGCCACATTTAGGAAAAATATACTCTGTCAGTGCTGTAACGTTTAGAGGTTCACTTTCTGCATTTTATAAAACAGTGTTTACGTGTTAGATAACCGTTATTAGTCATTGTCAATTTACCATCTCCAACTGTATTCAAA
>CAEGAF010170990.1:0-11701 GCA_903067075.1 Micropoecilia bifurca
GTTTTTTGGGTTGAATCCACACACGCACACACACACACGCACGCACGCACGCACGCACGCACACACACACACACACACACACGCACACACACACACACACACACGCACGCACGCACGCACGCACACACACACACACACACACACACACACTGACCCTGGGATGCCTCCGGACTCCAGCTTGTTGGCGATGTCCACGTCCCAGGACCAGACGTCGAACTGCCACTTCCTGAGCCCCAGGACGCCGCACAGCACCGACCCGGAGTGGATCCCGATCCGCATGTCGATGTCGTGTTTCGTCCGCGATCGAACGTATCTGGACGGGAAGAAGATTCGTTATGGTCCGACGCTCCAGCCTCACGTCTTCACTGTTCCTACATTCAGAACCACAGATCCACAAAATAAGCCACGTTTTCAAATAGAAAAACTAAATCGTTGACTAGATCAGAGGTTCCCAAACTGTGGGGCGCGCCCCTTATGCGGGGCGCCGTGCCATTGCAGGGGGGGGCGCAGGAAGCCTCTGGATGAAAAAAACAAAAAAACATGAACACTGTATGCTGGGTTTTTACCTTAGAATGACCAAGTCTCTGTTATTCCTCTGTTAATCTGATACAGTAGGAGCTTCACTTCCCATATCTGTTATTCCTCTGTCACTTTTATCAGCAGTTAAACTGTTTAATCCATTGTTAACATGTGGTAACCTGTTTTTTCAAGCCGCCTTTAAACGCAACATGAGCTACGACGCTCTGCTGGGTTTAAACCTGAAGGAGACCAGCTGCCATGATGCTAACAGGTATGTTAGCATCATGGCAGCAAAACACAAGGAACTTTTTACAGTTTTCCCCCAAACTAACCGACTGAGTTGAGTGAAGCTGCTGGATGCAGGTAAAGTAGCTAAAAGTTGACTAGCTAATATCAATACAGCAGCTTAAGCTTAACAACCAGCCTGTAGGTACTGATGTTGTTGTCTATGTTCAGCTACATACATTCATTTTGCCCCCAAACAGTCGACCCCCCCGTTCTTAGAGACAGAGAGTTTCTAAGAATCACCCCCCCTCAACCCCGTCACACGATGTTTCAGCTGTTTGTAATCCATAGGGGCACAGAAGAAAAGGGAACCACTGGACTAGATAAACATATGAGCTCAACAACAAAGATATTGAACTCAGATTTTTTAAATATAACAGCAGGAAAAGGTTTTGTTTTGTGATTTTACAGAGGAAACAGCAGAATGACGGATCTGATCCAACAGACGTTAAGCGCGTTTATGGGTATAAACTGAAAACAGCAGAGGAGCTGGACGGATGAAATGTCCAAACGTTGGTCTAGTCCAAGTAAACCGCAGCTGAAGAACTTCCCAGGATGGGTCAGAATACAACTAATCAGTATAAAATTAATATTTTCTTCACTTTCTGCAGAGTTGAGACAAATGTAATCAGTTCCTCATCACATTTCATGGTGGAAAACGTTCCTAATGCATGAAAATTAAAGCAAAATCAAGAAATGTAAGATTTTCCTGCTTTTCTAAACCTTCTGGTATTTTTTATCAGACACATCAGTCTCAAAACTACGTATAGATTATACTCTGTACCTTGTATAAATAAATATGACTGACCTGAAGTGAATAATCTTATTTTTAGCCTTTGCATTAATGCAGCAGATGAATAAACATGAATGTGACCTTTGGACGCCGAGGCGCTGCTGCCACACGCTGATCAGACAGAAACACAATAAATCTCACGCATATCTGCAGCTCTTCAACGAAACGGCTGAAAAAATCTTCATAAATTTGCATCTCATTTCATAGTTTATTATCTGTGAAGAGAAAGAAAGCAGGACTGAATGCTGATGCCGTTTCCACGCCTCATCGCTGCAGCAGCAGGTGAAATGCATCCTGGGAAGGTGAGACAGGTGCTTAATGGCAGCTGCAGCACATCAGCAGCAGCGATCTGCAGTCTGATGACGCAGGCGAGGAGGAGACTGACGCCACACAAACCGACCAATCAGCTGCGTCCTCACCCGCTTCACTCATCCTGCTGCTGGAGCAGCAAGACGCACCAAACCTCACAGCTGATCCATCACAGCTGATCCATCACAGCTGATCCATCACAGCTGATCCATCACAGCTGATCCCACGTTTCCCGGCCAAAACACGATCCGCCCTCAACGCCACGCAGGAAGAGAAGCAAGAGCTCGAAACCCAGCAGCAACACAGACGGTTTGGAATGAGAGCCGAGTCAGCAGACGTTTTCACAGGATCGGAGGACAAAAAGAAGAGTTTCTAAAGCTCTGCGCAGCAAAACGCACTTCAAAAAGTTCTAAATGACAAGAAGCTTTGATTCAGGTGGAACGAGATGCAGGCTGGGAATGTAACACAGTAAAGACATGAACTGTTAGACGGGACAAATGATGCAAACCTCATGTAGGAGCCATATGTAGATTTATAGAACTTGCTACAGAATGTTGTTTTGTTTTGACGTGAGTTTGATTTTTTGCTCTGCTGTTGGACAGAGATGGACGTCTGTGGTTGTTTTGTGCTTGAGCCTGCTGAGTGGAGCCTTTTGATTGGTTGTTTTGACTAATTAGTTTGTGAAAGATTAGAACAGGTTCTTTGTAGAAGTCTGGCATTAGAGGAACACAGTCTTTTGACCGTCACTTTCTATTTGTTTCTGAATCTGTTTGCTATTTTTATTTCCTTTTGGAGGCAGTAAAGACTGAAGAATGACATTTGGATTCAAGACCTTTTTTCTAGAAGAAACGTGTCGCGTCCGAAAGAACTTTGATGGGACTAGACTAGTGAGAGTTTGACACACTTACACCTCACATTTTGCACATTTTTGTACTTTTATTGAGTTTCTACTTCTCCTAAAAAAAAAAACAATCAGCTGATTTTGGGCTGTAGGTTTATGTTTTCTGGTGTCTGTTGTTGACTCACCATCCAGAAGCCACTTGCTGCATTCTTGTTGGTTGTGCAGGAGGCTCCACTTCTGTTATTCTAAGGTCTACGGTTGTATAACTACTGTTAGTTTGCAGCCAGTTAGACGCGGAGCTGGGTGGGCAGCAGCAGATTGTTTGGATTTAAAGTGACAGAGGCCCTAAAACAGCTCTAACGTCTCATTATCTAAGTGTCGTGTTGTGGCCTATTCAAAACCTGTTTAATGGACAGGTTTTGAATAGGCCGTTGACCTATCCTCACCTGCTAAAGAAACCATGTCACCTTTAATGAAGATGAGCTGCAGTAAAACACTGGATGTCCCGATTCTCTGACTCAGTGATTGAACCTGAAATCAGTTCAATCACTGATTGAACTGATTTCAATCACTGAAACCAACACTCTCATTCCGCCCATTTACATGGAAATGGGCAGAAGGCCGTGATACTGTGTGTGTGTGTGTGTGTGTGTGTGTGTGTGTGTGTGTGTGTGTGTGTGTGTGTGTGTGTGTGTGTGTGTGNTGTGAGACTGTGTGTGTGTGTGTGTGTGTGTGTGTGTGTGTGTGTGTGTGTGTGTGTGTGTGTGTGTGTGTGTGTGTCTGCACCGAGCGGCTGAAAGGCTCACATGTTTCTCCCCAACCGTGTTTTTTCCAGACAACAGGAAGGTGGTCATTATAATCTGCTGGTGTATCATTAACCAGCGTTTCGGGTCCAAACCGGACCAGGTTAAAACATGTTGCTTACAAATGGCTCCACATTCAGCCTCACAATTATTTGCATGAATTATGCAGAAATATTTGCATGTTAAGTAGAGTTTGTTTTCAGCAGCGCTAATATTTGTTTGGAGCGTTTCAGGGACAAGTTCCTGTTTTATTGTGTTTTCAGCTGAATTTGGCTCATTGCTGCTGCAAACTCTCTAAATTAACCGTTTATTTTCTATTCGCGCCCCAAAGTGTTTCATTTTTAACCGTTAATTTGTCTCAGTAAATATTTTAAACAATCACCTCACCTGATGGTTTTGAGCCTCACCTGATGGTTTTGAGCCTCACCTGACGGTTTTGAGCCTCACCTGATGGTTTTGAGCCTCACCTGACGGTTTTGAGCCTCACCTGACGGTTTTGAGCCTCACCTGATGGTTTTGAGCATGCTCAGTCCCATCTCCACGCAGCAGTGGGCGTGGTCCGGCCTGGGCTCAGGTAGACCAGACACGCAGTAGTAACAGTCTCCCAGGATCTTGATTCGCAGACAGTGATGCTCCTGGGACAGAAAAACAGATTATTTTTTACAAAAACCAGACCACTGAGCCCAAACACAGAGAGAAAGGAAAACATGCGAAACTTGACAAAACTCTCTGAGAATAATCTCCGTTTTTAGCAGATTTTTATGTTACCTTCACCCAATAATCTCCTAATATTTCCCTGTACTTACGTGAGCCAGACGGTCGAAACGTGCAAAGAGTTCATTCAACATTCGTACCAGCTCCTGGGCGGACAGCGTGGTGGAGAGGTTGGTGAATCCTTTAACATCTGCGAAAAGAATGCTGAATAAAATACGGAAATGTCACTTTCAGATCCAGGTCAGGTAGAAATACTGATCACACTCTAAGCTGTGAGGATCATCAAACTGAAAGGAAACGTGTCGCTGATCCGGTGAGGAATCGTGAACCGAACCCGGAAGCGGCTCACCTGACATTCTCGTAGCGGTGGATGTAGATTCTGTGGAACTGATGCTGGAGATGTTCGTCCTCTACATTTGTCATGTCGTTGATCATTTCCAAAACTACAAAACGTGGCAGTACGGATAACACCAGCCGTTCCTGGAGAGGCAGGACAAGAGGCGCGATGAGCAGAACCTGACCTGGTCCACAAGTTACAGAGCTTCAAACTGTCTTTGCTTCGTAAAAGCAAGAAATGGGTCAATAAGTTTGACAATAAACTAAAACTGTTTAAGAAGTCTTTTCTGTTTTGTCTCTTGATAAAATCCATGAGGCTAGCTCTTTGTTTTGGTTGAATTTACCCAGAATGCCCTGCGCTGTAGTCTACTTCCTGTTTTTGGAGCGGTCTCCGGTCTGCTTGGCGTTCACAGAGGCATTAAAACCGAACCAGAGTTCACTTCGAACGAACCCAGACCAAGTTCGGTTGCATTCAGACCTGAACAAACGAGCCGGTCTGGAGTCGGAGCGACTGAACTGGGCATGAGGCAAACTCCACTTTGACTGAGGCCATTATATTGTTGATGCAAACAACCAACAATCTAATTGACTAAATAAGTTCAGGTCCAATGGACCTTACCAAGCTCCGCCCAGAAACGCACTCAAAAGTCCCACGGACTGCATGTCTCACAAGCAAAGCCTCGCTGTGCTTAGCTTCTATGTGTAATTTCATCTCCACTGACTCTCTGCAGATTATTTCTGAGTCGATTAGTTTAGCATTTCTGCCGGATTTTCACAAAATATCAGCCACGACATGGAAGGAGAACCAACAAGTTCATGTCATCTTTTTTGGACGACATCAAGGCGTTTGAGCCACGATGCCTCCAACATTGTCACAGCTAAATGCTACCAGTCGATGAGGAAAACAGCAGATTCTCAGCATAAATATAGACAAGATCACTGACTATTGTTCTTGCAAGGCTGGGTAAGTCAGACATTCATGGTTTTGAAGGGTTGAATTTGCCTAGGCCTGATACAGGATACTCAGTGGCTAGCATGATTAGCATGGCTAACACGATTAGCATGGCTAACACGATTACAGTTTAGTAAAAAGCCTTTTCAGGTAAAATAAAATCTTTAATGTATGTCAGATACGGTACACATTGCATATTGATCTGTTCAGCTAATGTAAAGCTGTAACAGACAGGATTCAAGGTGTAGAAGTTGTATTTTAGTTCCACAAATTTGATCAGGATACCTGACATCGCCTGTACAGATTCCCCACTGACAGTGAACCATTCTTTTTAGAGTCCTGATGCTAAAAACTTTCTGCCGGTCTGCTAGTCCACAATGTACATCAGCATGTATTTACTACAGTAGCTTGTGTTTGTGAGACGGTCAAACATGTGGTAGCTGCGCTGTGACGGGAAATGGGCTTTAGCCAATGGAACGTGGCCCCAGTGGTCAGGTCCATACTTTATGGACATCTAACCAGATTTGAGCTAGTATGTATAATTATGACTCTTTGTTGATTAGAAAAGAACTAATATAATCAAAATGACGTCTATGTTCCAACATACACACAAAGCATCAGATTCGGATGATTAATGGAGCAAGGAAAACTGACTGTGCCATATGTAGAGTAATAGATATGAAAATGAATTTAAATGGATGAAAAGTGGAGTTCTAGCAAGCGTGTAGTCCAAACCCAGTAACTGTGAGCTGGTTCCTCTCCCCCTGCTGCTGCCTTCCCAACAACCATCTGCCAAATTTATCTTGATAGTTTCTGCATATTTCTTCCTAACCGACCATCAAGTTAAGACAACGTCAAAAAACAAGCTCTGCTTTTGTCCTGACACGACACAAAAACAAGAAACAGGACAGCATGTCAGAGACGAAGCCTGTAAAAACAAATAAACGACATCAACTCTGCCAGCCTGGGGCCGCAAGCAGCGTCCTAAAAAAAGCCTCAAGGCCTGCAGGGAAAAAATAAAAAGCAGGAAAACAAGATTTGCTTTTATTGGTCCAAACGAGGCAGCGCCGCTCTGCAGATCCAGGAACAGATTTAGTGTGGGAGCATCTCTCAGGAGATCTGCATCAAATCCAAGCCACCGCTCTCCTAAAATACTCATTATATGTGAAACATAAAGATCCAAACGGGCCGACTTCGCTTTCACAGCCAGAATGATTCCTTCCTTTAATATTCTGCTGCAGCGTTGGGACAGATTAGTCCCTAATAAACTAGTTTTATAACTCATCTCCAGACGCTGCCTCCATTTCAGAGCACTTCTCTGCTTCTGTCACTTAAAAAAGAGAAATTTAGAAGAAGATTATCAGATTCTCCCCCCGACTCTTAACACACAAAACAAGCTGAAGATATTTATTATTTTGTCCAATCAGCTTTATTTCATTTAGCAGTTCAAGAAGTGGAAATATTTTAGTTCTGTTCTACGGCTAGTCTGGGTGATTTTCAGTCTAGAATTTATTCTACTGGAGAAGAAACACTGAACTGCTTTACTTCTCCCAACAGTAATGTGCAAAAGTCTTGAGTTTTTCCTTCCAAACTTTCCTGAAATCTCTCAGGAAGTCTTCAAATTCAAATTCCTGGAACTTATTACAGGTACAGATATTAGTATCTGTATTGGTGCCAATATTGGAAAAGATTCTAGATCTGCCATCAGTGACTGATCCATAAGGGCAGATCTATTCAGTCTAATTCTATGTTTTTTTGTCTGAGCTTTATTTTTATTTATATTTATTTAAATTAACTTTCTGAAGCATCTGAAATATTTTTTGCTGTTTACTTTCACATTTATTCAACCTTTTGTTTTAGTCAGCTCCAGTTTTTTATTCCTAATTACACCGACTGAACAAATTAAAGTTGTTTTTAGCTTGTGAAGCTTCTGGCGTATTTAATTGTGCTGTTCTTGTGCAGAGTCAAGAAATAAATTTGTTATTTAGTACATTTATGTCTGTGTTTAATCAAAGAAACATTTTAAATTAATTCATATTAATAAATTAGTCATAAAAAAGATTATTAGCAAATGAAATACATTAGTGTCAGTCTGGATGTCTAACACCAAGAAACCAAAACTTTAACTTCAGACTGTAAAAGTCTCAGCTGGCTGGATGGTGAAGTTCACAGCAGGACAGTAGAAAATTGTCTGGACTGGTTGGATGAAGCCTGAACCAAACCGGGTCATCACCAGGACAACGACCCCAAACCCAGCAGCAAACCTGCAACACAGAGGCTGAAAGAAAGCAGGACCTGAAACGGTCCAGTCAAAGTCCAGACCTCAACCTGAGTGAGGAAGAGGGAATGTATTTCATCTGAGTGATGAGAACAAAGACCAAAATGGTTCCATAAACTGCAGGATGATTTACCTTTCCTAACATTAAGATATTATCTTGCATGATGCCCCATTCAGATTTAGTTTGAATAATATTCTGTATTTTACTGATAGTTGAACCATCAGAGGAAAAGCAGCTGCTGAGCTGCTCCTGCTTTTGTTTCTGAGCTGAAAACAGTGAAGGATCCTCAGACAGTCAGATATTCCAGCGGAGCGTTAATAAAGCCTCGGCTGCTGAATCACAACCCGACGCCTCGGGCCGGTCCGGTCCGGTCCGGTTCGGTCCGGTTCGGTCCGGTTCGGCTTCACTGCAAGAAATGAGGATTCCTCCTGACCTACAGGAGACATCCGGCCGCCGCCCAGGTTTACGCTGCACATCTAACCAAATATCTACATTATTCTGGTTCATCAGAACCCAGAACTGCTGGGTTAAAGGAAACGGCAACATTTACTTTCATTTCAGGCTTGATCAAAATGTAGCCCAAAGTTCAGACATTAATGAAAAGCTAACTAAACTTTAGAAGAATATTTTAAAATCACTGCTCTTCCCTATATAATGCTTTGGGCCCCAAATATATTATTTCTCTTACAACATGGGAAAAATGTCATGTTGTACATTAATAATCTACCAGTGGAACTAGAGTGAATTAACTAAAACAGTCTCTTATTTCTTGATGAAAAGTTTCCTGTAAGTCAGTTTTGTCTTATTTAAATGGTAAATGGACAGAACTTATATAGCACTTTATCTTTTCATTTTTGATCACTCAAAGCGTTTTACACTAGAGCCACATTCATCCATTCACACTCACAAACGCTCACACATTTATACACCGATATGCAGCTCAGTAGGCAGTTTGGGGTTGGTGCCTTGCCCAGGGGCACATTGACATGTGGCAGGAGGAAGCTGGAATTGAACCTGCAACTTTCCGATCACAAGACGACGACTATCCACAGAGCCACAGTCGCCCACACAGTTATTTGAAGTATAAGATACTTGATTATAAATATAAATACTTGGTGAGTGAAGATCTGGATTCTTTTGGGTGAGTTTTGGTAAATCTGTAGGTTTCCACCTGAAAACTGAGCAAGTCTGAACCCATTGCAGGATCTTTGCTGGTTTTTTACCACTTGACTTTCCCAGCTGGTCACTTCTTGCAGTGTGGAGCCTTAATGGCGAGTTTGCTCCAGCGGACGCTGTCCCCGGTTTGGACAGCTGAGAGCCAGCGGACTCAGTGTCAGATTAGCTCAGATGATCATTAGCGCAGCTTGATTTTAGCTGAGGGATGAAGGCCTGCAGCTCTGACAGAACACATACAACACAAAGCAAATCCAAAGCAGAAAATAAATGTTTCATATTAAAACTTTAAGATCCTGAAGGTAATGTTGTCTCTTTATGATGGACATATCTTTATAACAGTATAGCTGCATGTCCATTGTAAATGTGAGCAAGTTTTTGATTTTATTCTGCAAACACAATTCAGAAATTGTTGTTTCCATTAAACAAGAAATTGAATTAAAATCCCACGTGAATAAGTTTGTTCATGCAGTAAATCATTAAAATTATGGCAGTGACAGATGTAAACAGTTTATGACATATTAATATTTCAGCCAATCAGAGGAGACGCTGGCGTCTTATTCAGGCGTTGGAGTTACAAGCCCCGCCTACTTGGGAGGGGCTACGTATGCTGCTGACTGGGCAAACTGTAGTCGGCCATTTTATTTTAAGAACTTTGGATTCAACATGTTGGAGTGAAACATCATTTTCTGAACTGAGATGCTGTGATTTTTCTGATGGAGAAAAACAAACCATCATCCGACCACTTCCTGTCGTCTTCTTCGACGTTTCCACCAGTAGTAACATCCAGCTTATGATCATGTGACTCGTTTGATGCAATAAAAGTGTCTCCTCTGCAGTTTTGGAAAATACATCTGTTCCCATTAAGCAAATTGATCTGCTGTGTCTGGATATCGTGATTTGATTACACCACTTGCTCTTTTTCTCGTACTGAAAACTATTGATAAGGATTTTTGTTTCATCATAGAATCTACAGCTTTATTTCTAACAATCCCTGTAAGACTGAAGGCTGAGCACAGAATCACACAACAGTTACAACTCACTAAGAATTATTTCTGGCATTTTTACTGAGCCGCACATTACAGTGAACATTTAACCTTTAACATTTGACCTTTAAGAGTTCAGTTAAAGGTCTGTGTTCGTCTTTCATTTTGATTGAATTCTGGTACTTTTTGTTAATTAAGAAAGTGTGAAACCGTATATTTTTATAACAAACTGTTATGACTCAGCATAGGTTATATTGGCAGCTCCTGCAGTGAACCAGAGGTCTGAATATGGCTTTGCATAAACTTTGACCAGGATGGAATAAATCATAGAAATCGTCTCTGATCAAATCTGCGGCCCGGTGCTGCATTATTCACACTCACTGTGTTTTCCAGGCTCATTTAAATTTTATTTGCGTTTCTTATTTCTATGGACCCGCTGAGTCTCTGGCACTTTAATTTACAGTTTTTTTATTTCACACAGATGGAGGAGCTGTGCTGCTGCAGAATCTAAATCTATTTCTATAAACAAAACCAAATCATGGCAGCATTTCCTCCCTTAGATCGCTGAACGTCTGGCTGCTGGGGCAACGCAGCTTCAGACGGGCTGAGCTTTAAACCAGACTTTGTTATTAGACGAGGGTGGAATGATTATCATTATTATAAACAGGGATTATCTGCACAAGTTTAATTTTTTGCGGCAAATATAAACTGTACATCCTCACTAATATCTGCTTAAATTACAACCTGTTGGATCTGTATAAAACTAAAACTAGGAATCCACAGCATGATCCTGCCACTGCTTTATGATGCTCTTAATGTACCAGCCTGGTGCAGATCCAGTGAAAAACGACCAATCAGGTTCAGCTCTGAGCTTTGATTAGGCCGTTCTCAGGCAAGTTAAACCCCACAGAATGATGCTGCTGCCACCGTGCTTCACAAGCTATGAACAGTTTTGTTTTGTTGGTTTTTTTCTTTGAATTTTTACCTTTGACTCCTCCCAAAAAACTATAAGATAAAATCCATGATGAAATGGATGGATGGATGTTTGTTGCCATAGCAACCTGTAAGCAGTAGCAGACGTCAATCTGCTCTCTTCATGGCTTCAGCTTCTCTCTCGTCTGCGTTTTTTGATTAACGGTAAGTTTTCATTCTAAGCTGGTGACATGAAGATAAAAAGTAAAACTTTGCTAATGAAGTGAATGTAAAGCCATGACAGCGCTGACAGGAAGATGATTCAGCAGATGCTGCAGCGTTTCCTCCTCCTGAAGCTCAGTAAGCTCCCACAAGCCAGAAAAACAAAGAAAAACAAAGAAAAAAACAAAGCAGAAGAAGAAAAACCAAGAAGAAGAAAAACAAAGAAAAATGAAAACAAAGAAGAAGAAAAACAAAGCAGAAGAAGAAGAAAAACACAGAAGAGGCGCCCAGTCAGACCTCAGGTCTGGCCTGAAAACAAGCCGCTGGCGGTCAGGGATGCTGGGCTCTGATTGGTCCATGTGGAGGTGTTGTGCTGCAGGCGGCGCCCGGATCATCACAGCTCAGCCTTCCAGGAAACATGAGGCCGTTAAAAGCTTTCTGCGCCGCCGCCTCACAGCCGCGGTGTAAACAAAGCTCACTGTGTGTTTACTGATGTGACTCAGCCTGTGTGTGTGTGTGTGTGTGTGTGTGTGTGTGTGTGTGTGTGTGTGTGTGTGTGTGTGTGTGTGTGTGTGTG
>CAEGAF010170993.1:0-15558 GCA_903067075.1 Micropoecilia bifurca
CACACACACACACACACACACACACACACACACACACACACACACACACACACACACACACACACACACACACACACGCATACGCACACACTGGAGTTATATGCCACTATAGTCTGTGCAGAATGGGAAGCGAGGGAGCCCAATAATCTCGCCGTGTTGATGAATACTTGTAGCCCATTCATTAAACAAAGATAATCCCTGCCAACCTACCTCGGGGGCAGAAAAACGTATTTTGTATTTGTGTGTGAGTGTGAGCAGAAAGTGGGGGGAGGAGGAGACGAAGGGGGAGAGAAGAGGGGGCGCCGGAGTGCTGCTGGCCAACAGCTTTGGCAGAGAGAGAGAGAGAGAGACCCTTCAAATCTATGAAATATTCATACGCCTCTCTGGGGTTATCCCCCGTTTATAAATAAGTGTTATTCTAGCGGCTGAAGAGCGACGCTTGAGGGACCCTCTGTCTGCCTCTTCAGCTCAAGGGCCTCCTCGTCTCATGGCCTCACAAGGACGCAGCTAAAGCCTAAATGAAAGCATACGGGTCACTCACTTCACACCGGGGAAAGAGACTGAGTCAAAATAAATAATGTTGCAAGATTTTATTTTCTTTTTTTTACATTTTAACGGAAGGATTGTGGGAATGAATGGTTATACCAGGGCCGTGAACAGGATTAAGAGACCAAGGTGGCTTGGGCCCCAAGGTTGGAAGCCACATGGCCAGAAATATCATCCTATAGGGCTTATTTTGCAAACTATTTAGCAACTGGCAAAACACAATATAAAATGAGTTTCATTCGATCAAAAAGTTAGTGAGACATTCATTTCTCAGTGTTTAAAAACGTTTTTGTGTTTCAGTTTTAATGAAAGTGAGACATTTAAATTCTCAATAGTTAGTGGAACAAAAGTCTTTATTGGCACCACAGGAATCAATCTCTTCTTATAATTTCTGAGAACCTTTCTACATGTTTCCACTGGTGAATTTGTTTTAAGCTTTGATGCTCCAAATGTTCGAGTTTGGAAGGCCTCCTCATTGTCACCCTAATCGTTTGCTCCCTCCACAGCCGATTCAGTAGAGAACCCTGACTGAGAAGATTTACCTTCCAGTCACAGAGTAGGCGGAAACTACATATGTGATGCTGTCAAATGCTCTAATTTGCCTAAGTTAGCTATTTTTGTAATCTGCTGCTTTGGCCCAATCAAACTCAAGACCTCAAACTGATTGAAATCCTACATTGATATACCAGATATATTCAGACATACATATCTGCAAGCTTAACTCAAGACAATAATAAACTCAAAAAAAGATGAAATGCATGAAATAAACAACTGATAAATATTGCTGCTCTAAATGAGGACCACAGCTGTTGGAACATAAGATGCACTAATGACTTTATCTTTGTTTCATAAACCCTGGCAGCAACTGAACAGTTTACTGTGTTCAAAGACTTAAGATGGTTTACTTTCTTTTCCCCATAAATGTATGTTTTCATAATATTACATATCTCTATGCTGGTCGACATTTAGGTAGCAGAGAAATACAATACAACACAGTTAATCCATATTTTATGATCTTCACCCAATGAATACTGAAGCAGAAAGAGCACAAGAAAGTAAAATAAACTTTTGTGTTCTTTATTTAGTCTTGCCTCCTTATGCAAAAAGCATGTCTGTGTTAATGAAATTACCATCCATATTATTTCTAGAATACTAGCAGATCATCTTAGTGGTACTTTACTAGATTAGATACAAACTTTCAGGTGTGCTGAATATGAATGTGTCTCCTAACAGCTTCTGGGGGCTGAGCTGCCCCAGTTTGGCTGTGACTGATGCCAGACTGCCAGTAGCAGACGAATGACTTCCCAAATCCATACATCTTCCTAAGAAAGTGTTCTATTCAATTCAATATATGAGAAAACATGCGTAAGACTGTCCACTGTAGATTTATCCCACCCTTAGTGACACCACTGCACTCATTTCATAGGCGTTTGAATGTTTCAGTCTCTTTTTCTAAAACACAACACGAAACACCTGGTTATCCTTTTTCATTGCAGGGAATATTGTTCTCCGTGTAATGCAGCAGAGGCACTTTTAGACAGATTTCACGCAACCCGTTCATTATAAAAGATAACTCTTTTATAATAAAATTTATTACGCACTGTAGTGTTATATTTAGGCGCTTTAGGGGTAAATCTGTGGCTGAAGCGCTGCCGGCCTGCTCGGCTTATTTGAAAGAATGCATTTCTCCTGATCCATTTCCCCGGCGCAGTGGAGCTGGTGTGAAGTGGCAAGTTAGCAGCCTCTTGTCTCTGAGCCCGGGGCCTCTACACTCGGTCTGCCCGTCAGGCGTGTAAATACTTGAGTGACCCCCCCCCCCTCTTCTTTTTCTTCTTCTCCTCCTCCTCCTCGCCGCTGCTCCCCTCCTCCTTGTCCGTTTCCTTTTCTCCGCAGGCCCTTGTCCAACTGCTACTCTAACCTCTGCCTCCACGGGACAGAGGCGGCTGCTGCGGCGGGGCGACACGGGAGGGGATCCGGGCCCCGCCGAGCAGCAGGCTGGGGCGGCGGCGGCGGCGGTGGAAGAGGCCGCTAAAGAGGAATGGGAGGCGGGGAGGAGGGAAGCTCCACCCGGGGTGCGTGGGTAGCGGAAACACGCTGCTATATGTTGGGTCAAGCATGGCCTTTGTTGTGATCCTAAAGGGTGTTAAAACTCCACTCATCTGTGTAGCCTTCCTGAAAGAAATGAAAGCATTGCATGTTTTTTTTTTTTTTAGATGCATATGGGCCTAATGAAGTGGGTAAAAGAATGTTGGATTTTCTAAATGCTCACAGTCACTTTTAATTGCATAGGGGGGCATTTTTAATTGGAGCAGGAGGAATAGGGAGCTTAATCCTCATCATAATACATATTTCTCAGACATGACATTTCCGTTGCCGGTCCAACTCTGTCAAACCGAAGCTGAATTAATATTCACCCATTAACCCTCACTTTTAAACACCGAGCCTTTGTTTCTGAGGAGCAGGGCGGTCCAGTGCAGTAAGTGGAGGGTTAAGGGCCAGGACTCTTTAGATCTTTGTTTTTAAAACACATTTTTAGGGTCACACTTCGTATGTGACGTTTGTAACACCAGTATATTCAATCAGCATTAAAAGTATACACAAATCATTTTTCTTAGCATCACAGTAGTCACTGGATGTGATACGGGCTCCCTGCCCAGGGCGGTATAGTCTTGGGAGCAGCCAAGTAAAGTTTTCTACAGCTTATTTTTATGTCCCAATGCATTTGACTTCCTTCTGGCGCAGCAAGAAAATGCTACTATTTACCAGCTGCTGGCTTAAGTTCTCAACAATTTTTTATTTTATTTATTTTTTAGTGAATTGAGACTGTATTTCATCGTCCAAAGTTCGAAATCAGAAGCCTGGAACTCCAGGCCTCAAGTGCAGTTCTGTCCTGCAACTTTTGAAAGCTTCCTGAATCAAAATGTTGAATGACCTCTTCGGAACCACGTTTTGGTTACTACCCTTAATTTGATTGAGGTATGTTAAAAAAATTCTTTATTGATCCCAAAAGGAAAATTAAATTGTTAATGTGTTAAAGCAGAAACACAGCCAAAGGTTGCTGTACAGCGGCACTTCAGGACTAAAGTTGCAGACCCTAGTTCTATATATAAAATGTTAAATCAAATTTGATCTGGGTTCTTTATTGTTGTACAGAAGTTAATAGGAACACAGTTGAATATTTATGAACATTTTTGTAAAATCAGACACACACAAAACCTTTTTGCTGCTTTTTGGCACAGGACATAACCTCAAAATTGTGTGGGATCCAGAAAAACACAAGCAACCATTATGTTGTGCTTTAATGCAAAAAGGTATTTATTAGTTTATCATTTTCAGTTTTTCTGTTTGTGCAAACAGGATGCTAATAAGAGGGTCATTAATGTAGTGAAATAAAATATCATAGGTGTACTTTAAGTTCCATTTACAGTCAAAAAAATATCATGCAACAAACACAAAACCCCACGGAATGTGTCAATTTATTGCAGGAATATCCTATTTCACAATATTTTTACCTCTTCATAGAGGAGGTGTGGAGAAATGGGCTTGATCCCATGTCAGTTATCACCGGGGTGGGAGGGGGGAACTGTGTACTGAGAAGACTACACTCTTTTTCTTCCTCTTCTGTCTCAATCTAACACTTAGACCAAGTCGCTTTTTTAAAGTTTCTATTCCTGAGTTGAAAACCCATCGTCTCTCCAATAAGCGCCGGGCCTTTCTCTGCGTCTTCCATCCGAGCGAGATCAACGCCCGATGCAGATAATTACTTTGAATGTCAAAAAGATGTAGTTTTAATATCGTCTCTATTAGCCCGTTGGCAAGGTAATTAAGGTGCAGATGACAGCGGCGAGGGAAACAGATGGCATTTGCTTACAGTGATTCAGAAAGTAAACAATAAGCCTGGGAGGGGAGAGGCAGAGCTGCTGCTGCAGCAGCGCCGCTCAGTGCTGCAGCAGCCATTTATCTCGGCTTTTAATGCGTTGATGACCAAGGCTGTTGTTGTCCTCAGAGCCAGAGGCATTGACAATTGTTGATTAGAGAAAACACCAAGAAGTTTTTTGCTTTTGTTTTTTATTTAACGTCCAACAGCGTCGCGCGCGGTGTGCGGCTCCTGGGCGAGCAGGTGAGGAAGCAGGTGTTGCCCTTTGGCGGCTCTGCGCGTCGCGGACTCATTAAACCTCTGCGAGCGTCGAGGCATCATCGCTCCATAGTTAATAGTGGAGGACAGGGCTCCCCGAGCAAAGCCGGGATTTTATAGACGATAGTGGGAAAAATATTATTATTATAATTATTAAAATATAAATAAAAAATAAATGTGAAATTAAATACTATCACAAACAAAAAGCAAAAATATAAATAAATAAATAAATAAATAAATAAATAAATAAATAAATAAATAAATATAACAGTGACAACCACAATTCAAACCAACTCTTTTGTCCTTAGTTTGAATTATGCGATTAAAAAACCCCAATAACTTAAGTTTGCCTTAATGACCTGCTTAAACAAACATGCATATTTACTGCAAACTCTGCAAGTTCTCAATTTTATCTTGGCATTAAAAATGCGTCGTCGTAATTAATTGTGAATTCCGCTGCACTCTTAAGTTTTTCCATGGTGTTTTTTATGTTATTTTGCTTAAGAATGATTTAAAAAAAAGGAAAAAGAAAAAAAGAAAAATGTAACACAAAACAATTTAGCAGGGTGTTTATTTAATCAACAAGCAGAATTGAATTGATTTCTATTTTCAGCTTCCAGTAGCACATGCATCGTTAATTGTTAATGTGTTAAATTAAGCCGTATAAAATGTTTTTTTTAAATTATTTACTTTTTTGTTGCACCTTTCTTATTAATTTGAATGGTTAAAACGGCCGCATTAGCTGAGCGAACTCCTGCACAACCATGCAACATCTTCTCCGGACATGCAGTCAATAACTGGGAGTAAATTAGTTGTTTTTCCCCGTCAGATAGTAAATCTTACTTTTTCTTAAACTAACAAAATAATTTATACTTACCTCAAAGGTGGGATTAAAGAGGCGCTTCAGTTTTAATTAGAATTCTTCTTGTTGTTTTTATTTATTTTTTATTTAATCTCTAATTGTGGAGACATAATAATCGAAATAAAATGAAGTATTTTCAAGAAATAGACAAAAAAAGTCATTTAAAGGGATTTTAAATTCCCTTTATTAGATGGTTTAAACGTTCTTGTTTTGAACTCTTGCGATAGGCATAAGGTTGCATCAGTTGAATTGATAACAATCGTGCTGTTTAAAATCTATAAAATTCATTTTGGAGGCATACTCTGCATCGATTTGAGCTTTCCGAGAACTCCCTTCAGATTCTTAACACTTCATATTTGGAAAAAGAACTCAGGTGGACACAGTTGAAAAAAAAAGAGAGAGAGACAAACCAATCAGATCGCTCCCTCTCCCTTTGGCCAATGACAGGCGCCACATTGTTGTCAAATTTGTCTAATGAAAACGTAGGCGCAACGATAGAGAGAGGGGAGAGAGGGATCTGTATCCACTGACGATCTCTGGAGGAAGTTAGTGTCTCGGGCTGCGGCTTCTGGACACTTTTTAACTTCTGATCGAAGAGGACTGATCTCTTCTCCTCTCGGCTCGGAACTAAACTCTTCTGTTTCTCTGCATTTTTCTTTTCTGGATAGTTTCTACCAGATATATATATATATATTTTTTTAATTCTGTCAGCAAAAATCGCTGTTTTTACTTGTTGCGCAGAGATGTTGCAGCAGATGTGATGAGCTCAGGGTCAGTTTAACTAAAACAGATCGTTCCTCCAGCGTCGCTCTCTCACTTAGTTCCTATAGCATCTCTACGGCACTGAAGACGGCATGGATCTGAGACCGGAGCTTCCCACAGTGTCCTCCGCCTCCCAGGTTCACCCGGGAGCGGCGGCAGCGGCGGCCGCGGCCGCCGCCATCCCGGTGTCCATGGCCGGCAACCTGCTGCGCGGCCCTCCGCTGCTGCTGCGCGCCGCGGACAAGTACCCGCGGACGCCCAAGTGCGCCCGCTGCAGGAACCACGGCGTGGTCTCCGCCCTGAAGGGCCACAAGCGCTACTGCCGCTGGAAAGACTGCATGTGCGCAAAGTGCACGCTGATTGCGGAGCGGCAGCGGGTGATGGCTGCGCAGGTGGCGCTGCGGCGGCAGCAGGCGCAGGAGGAGAACGAAGCGCGGGAGCTGCAGCTGCTTTACGGCACCGCCGAGGGCCTGGCGCTGGCCGCGGCCAACGGCATCATCCCGCCGCGTCCCAACTACGAGGTGTTCGGCTCTGTCAACAGCGAGAGCAATTCAGGTGAGCGGAGGGAAATGTTTTTAGTTGGAGCAGGTGGATTCACCTGTCAACACCACGTCACTGATTACTTGTATAATTTGCTGTTGGATGTATTTTTTTACTGACACTTTACAAAGATGCTTGTTGAATATCGCGTAGTTTTTCGTGTTGCTGGTACTGTCCTAAAAATATTACGTCACATCCTTCGCTGTTCCTTTTTCACTTTCGTGCCTGTAAACAAATTCTTACACTGCAAAAATACTTGGTTTTTTCTTGTATTATTAACTTTCAGATTAGTTTGCTGTGGTCTGGTCCCTGTTTCCATTTATTTTGGATTCTGATGCTGACCTGGGCCATTTGACTCTTATAAGATGCGACTTCGTGTTTTCTGAAACCACACTGACTATGAGCGACCTCCTGATGTTGGACATAATATTTTAGATATAAAGACACACTTCATCACAGTAGCCTGAGTAGATTATAGAAAAAATTGTTTAAATCATCAAAGCAGACAGATCGTCCTCAGGTCGAGAACCAAAAGAGACATTGTTGGTGCGAAACAGACGACCAGTGAAGTTCCACTCAATACACTAAACGATCGAAATTGCAAAAGCACTAAATGGCAAATTAGCGGGATGACAAGTTCTCTTGAGGTTAAACCTCTTCACTAATTTACTCTGATGTTTTATTTCAGATCCTCTTGTCATTTCGCACCTATTACAAACATCTTCAAAGCCGTTTATTAAAGGTTTTGCGTGCTGAAGAAAATTCGTCCTGTCCTTCATTGATCTAATCACTGATCTTCTTCGTGTCTGCAGAGTCCAGTATCCAGAAGTATGAACTGTTTCCAAAGACCCAGCTGTCCGGGTCAACCACCCCTCAGAAGTCCGTGGGGAAACCAGCGTCCACCGAGAGCGACTCTGCCCCAGGCATGTCTTCCCCGGACGGCCGGCACGGAGGAGGCTCGGGGTCAGAAAACGGAGACAGCGAGTCTTTCATCAACTCGCCGGTGTCAAAGCCTTTGAAGGACGGCGAGGAAACCCCCGGGTCGGTCAGCTCCCTCGGATCGGACTCCGGCTCCGAGACCGACAAAGACGAGCAGGAACCCTCTCCGTCCTCCGCGGCCTCCCGACACATGAACGCCATCGACATCCTGACCCGGGTGTTCCCCAGCCACAAGCGCAGCGTCCTGGAGCTCGTCCTGCAGGGCTGCGGGAAAGACGTGGTTCAGGCCATCGAGCAGATCCTCAACAACAGCGGCGCACAGGCCCCCAACAAGGCCGGGCCGGAGGAGACGTGGACGGCCGAGAGGATGCTGCAAAGCGCGCAACAGCCGCCTGCTGGATCCGCGGCCGCAGCCACCCCGACGAGGCCGATGCTCCCCGGAGCCATGACGCTGAGTAACCGCTCCGCGTTTTCTCCGCTCCAGCCGAACGCGCCGCACTTCGGGGCAGACCCGGGTACGTACCCGCTGGGAACCCACCTGGGACTGAACCCGCTGCGGCTGGCCTACTCCGCGCACAGCCGGGGACTGGCTTTCATGACGCCCTACTCCACCACGGGGCTTATGCCCACCTTGGGCTTCAGGCCCCCCATGGACTATGCGTTCAGCGACCTGATAAGGGACAGGACAATGCTGCACAAGGAGCAGGGCTATGCCAGCGGCCTGTACGGGCCTTTAGTCAACAACACGCCGGACAAACAGTGAGACTGGTGGACATGAAAAGCACATTTCATTGTATTATAATAAATGTGTGATGTGTTTTGGCTGCACTCTGTGTATATTAGAGTTGTCAAACTTGTAGGGAATTGTTCTAAGGCGGAGAAACTAAACTGACTTATGTGTAACTTTGAAGCTTATGTCAAATGTTAAATTACAAAAAAACCTGGACGATTTTTCCCCACTGACCAGCCTCATAAAATCACAGCGAATGAGTTCCATAATAAATCGAGCTTCGGAGGAACTCAGACCTTTAACTTCAGGTTTTATGTAATATTATAATAAGATAAATATTTATACCAGGGTCTGAATTTTTATAGTCTTATTTCAACGCCGCCTGGTACAACTAAAAATCGGATAATAAATGATGCAAAATGAATAATGTGTACAGACCTTGTTTTTTCTCTCTTTTTTCCCCCTATAATTTCAACAACCTCACTTTCTGTCTGTATTATATGAATATAACCTATTGCCTTTGGCAGCATGAAATGCTGTTTGACTTCTCATTTATAAGTTAGTCACACCCCCTTTTTCAAATGTTAAAGATGTGTTGTCACATAAATATGCTGAAAATAAATGTTATTTTAAAAATGTGTGTAACTTGACTATTATTAATATTTCAGCGCTGTCCAAATTTGAAAACTTTTTTACATACAAAACGGCAAAAAAAAACAACATAAAAAAAAAAAAACAACAACCTCCCCCCCTGAAAACAATTGTAACTTCAAACAGGTACATTTAGATTAAGTGTTCTAAGAGAAGAGACTAAAATAATTTATCAAGATAAAAATGAAATCCAACAAATATGCGAAAAATCTTGAGGGTCTATTTTTCTTAACAAAACAAAACTAGACACCGCAGGCAGAGCGCTTATCTTAAACTTTAAACATAGTTTCAGAAAACAACATTTCGAAATTAATCTTGTTTAAAGAAATACCACAACAGTAAGTTTTACTAATTTTACCATCAGCCTGACTATCCGGGATCTTCGATAAATGATTTTATCAATTTTTAGGACAAAAAAGTGGCGGAATAAAATATTTTCCGTATTTTTGCACTTAATGGACTCAAAACCTAAATTAATATAATTATTCCAGTAGTTATTATTATTATTATTATTATTATTATTATTATTATTATTATTATTATTATTATTCTAATAATGATAATGCCCTTTTTGAATGAAAGCCGAGTGAAACGGTGCACCGTTTTTTTCTGAAACGGATTAGTTTTATTCTAATAATCTCAAATTCTAATAACACAAAGTAAGATTAAAAGAAACAAACACAAGAACAAAATTTTTGTTAATTTGTAAAATTGAATAAATTCAAGGATGAAGAGATTTCAAGTTTCTATGGTTAATCGAACAATAATCACTAAACATAAAAATTAAACATTCGTTGACAAAATAGATTTGTTTTTGTCATTTAGCATGCAGTTGTTTTCTTTCATTTATTATTATTTTTTTTTTTTAAAACTAGAACAAAGTCAGGCTTCTCTTTGTGTGATTTTGCCGCATGACGCCGTTGATAAAACGCTGGATTGCGCCACCTGTCAACTCTTTCTTCTCCCGCTCAGGTGGCCTGACAACCATTGTCAAAGTGCATTGCGCCCTCTGCCGGTCATTCATGTTCAAGGCAGCTCGATCAGAAAACGTGTCTCCTGGCGTCACCACTCCGATTCTTCACTGATTGAAAAATGCCAAATGAAACATGTTCTCACCTATTTGTTGTTGAAGATCATTTCAATAGACGCGTTTGTGTAACACAATATTGGATAGAAATAAGAAGAGTCAAAAGGAACAGGTTGAGTTTATATTCTGCTACTAAAATAATGCTTCTGTCTTGCTGTGCTGAAATTGGTGATCAAAATGAAAAAAAGAACAACAAAAAAGAAATGTGACCAACATGATTTAATTCTAATTATCGAACCCTTATTATTGAACAATTCACGTGCTGAATGTCGAGATGTTCACTCAGAGTCCCTGTGTGTGACAGACATCACCACTAGGTGGGAGTCTCATAAAAGGAATGGAATCACTTGGGCCGTGAAAGACAGGCATCAATCAGCATGTCCAAACCTTTGCTGGACCTTTCAGAAGTATTTATAAGTCGCTTTTACGTTTTGTCACATCACAACTACACAATTTAGTGCATTTATTTGGATGTTATGTGACTGACCATTGCAAATGTGTCCACAGTTATGAAGCTCAAGGAAAATGTTTTTTTTTTTAAAATAAAGAGTCATGTTTTTTTCTGAAGGATTCATGTGCATTTGTATTATTTAAACTCCATATGAAGTTACATTTCAGTAAATATACAGCTGTTCTGTGAAGGCATCAGAGAACATCAGGGAACAAACAGCATCACAAAGACCAAGGAATGCAGCAGTCAGGTTAAGGAGAAAGCTGTGGACAAGTTAATGCAAGTACAGAATTGCACAAATTATGATTTGCACAAAGACATAAACATTTACCTAAACCGAGAAGCCACTCAAGGAGAGCATTAATCAAAGTTCTTGTAAGAAATCCACACCTATGGTTAGAAAATTTTAATTTACATCCCAGCTGTTTGTCAGCTATTCCAGAAATCTGAGCAAGAATAAACTTTGCTAAAAAAAAAAAAAAAGCAATTTGCCACAAGCCTTGTAGGTGGAAAAAAGTGTTCTGGTTAGATGACACCAAAACTTAACTTTCTGACTTAAATGCAAAATCATGTGAATAGAGAAAAGCTAACACTGTGCATCAGTTTGAATACGCTGGTGGTGGCAGCAGCGTCTTGCTGGGAGGGGTATTTTGTTTCAGCAGAGACAGTGAAGTTTATGGAAAATAAGCAGATGGGAAATGCCCCATCTCTGAGGTCTAAACACCCCCACTGTACTCTAGCAGCAGGTTACAGATACTTTTTTTATTTTCTGCCTTGTTTCAGTAGAAGGCTGAGTGGTTCTGATGAAGAATCAGTTCTGTATTTGATTATCTCTATCTTAGACCGGTCTTCTCTAAACTGGATAAGGCTGCACTACATGCAGATTCCTGAAAATATAATTTGACATGTATCAGTCTTTTTGAGAAATTTTTGAAAACAAACTCAGAAGTTCACAGCTCTATTTGCATAAGGACAACCCTACATGTTTATAGCCCAGACTAAGATCTCATACAGGAGGTTATGTAACTATATGGAAATGTGTAAGAATAGCACTTTCAAAGTCCAGACTGAAATCCTAATGAGAATCAGTAGCAGCAGGACATGGACATTGCTACTCACAGACGGCCTCCATCCAATCTGCCTGAGCCTGACGTAGTTTGTGAAACAAAACGGGGCAACACCTTTAGTCTTTGGATGGGAAACGTTGGTTGAGGCATAGCCTAAAACGACATGCAGCTGTAAATGCAAAATTATAAAATGTGACTGAATATACATGCACACCACACTTTTTTCAGATTTCTGTTTGCCACGAAAATTGAAAGCCACATATTATTTTCCTTCCACTTCCCAGATATGCATTACTGCACATTGCTCTGTCTACATAAAAATCTGCATTTTATTGTTAACATGACAAAATTAACAGGACTGTCATTTACATATACAAAACATGAAGCATTATGTTTCTATAAGCAAAACGACCACTGATTATGTCACAGCAGCTTTCACCTGCACTTAACTTTGAATCTGGTCTTTTTAGGCATAGTAAAGTCTTATAGCGCCCTCTGGTGGTCATCCATGTGCACTGCGTTAAAACTTTCCTCTGCGGCATATTGAAATGCAGATCAGAGAAAAGCCTGCTTATCATGTGTGCATTTGCAGTAGCAGACAATAACTTTTAAGCACTGTAAGACATGCATTCACTTGTTATCAATTCTGCTACCTCTAATAGAGATGTTGACGTGCAGATCTCAGTGGCTGCAAATCTATCTCCAAGTGTGCCAGTTAGTTCAGAAATATGGAAGGGAAGAGCCAGGAGCACCAGCTTGCAGAGCATTTCTGGTTTGCGTAATCATATATTCATATACTAATGAATAATTAGACAAAAGCAGATAAATAGCCACAGGCTTCCAGAGTGGTGCAGAAAGACATGGGGGAATCCATTTATGTTATTACTCTATACATAAAATCCATTTTCATTTTCAGAAACGCTGCTCGGCTTACTGCAACAATAACAAATAGATAACGGCAAAACAAACCCTCACCAAGACAACAACAATTGTGCACATTGTGGACTGAATTTAGTGCCTCCAATCTTACAGCTCAGTAAACTTGTAGCAAAGCAGATAAAGCAAGAATTAAAGTTTTGTTTTGCTACAGTATGCACTAAAAGGTTTTATAGCTTGGCTGAATCACCGACAGTGTTTCATCAAGGAGCTGCCAGTGATGAAAATGACTCAAATCCTTGCCCGCAGCTGCACAAAGACCAACTGTTCAGCACAATAATAAAACAGCAGATAGATTAGCTGTAGTCTACCAGCTCTCATTCCTTTTACTTCCTGAAGAATAAAGCCAAACATTCGTGAAAACTGTCAACATGTTTTTCAGAATGCACATTCTGGCTCGCAAAGGAGCTCAAACAAATTTAAATCATAAGTTTAATATTGACTGAAGCACAAAAGAAGCAGATATTTTTGTAACATTTCTGTTAACGAAAGACGACAGAAAATTCAAAATCTAAAGATCCTATCCATCCATCCATCTATCCATTCTTACTACCACTTCAAATGCACTTACTTGCAGACTGTTTCTTATATTCTAAAATCAAAACAAAACTGAATTATTTATCTGTTATAAAATATTATAGTCAATCACTGCAAATGCAGCTTCCAGATTTATTAGATGCAGGTAATTATGGAGATTATTGGAAGCTTTATGGCTGAATAGTTTAGTCATGGTCAATGTTGACTAATTTTTGGTCGTCACCTTCATAACGCCATCTGCAGCTAAACATCCTCAGCTAAAGGCAACTTCATACAGGCAGGTCATTTTGGGAATCTGACAGAACATGCAGTCACAGTTTGTTCTTGCTGCCAATTTAGCTCCTTTCTCTGCTTCTTATACCACTTAAGTATCATGGGGACACCCATGTCCTCACAGACTCGTTGACCTACGTTTAAGTGTTTTGAGGGTGACAATTAAGGGGTTAAAAGAGATTACACAGCTGTTTAAAAAGACAATAAACTGCTGATAGAGTCACATGGTCTTTTAATCAAGGATTGAAGGAATCATAAAATGCTTCAAGCTTCTTCTCTTTTACCCAGAAATCACACAGCAGTAAAATGATTTTTAATTAAAAAAAAGCAAATTAAGATGATTCTTTTATGACCAAAGAAATGATTACTCTGGTGCATTTCTATGCGCATTCATTGGATAGTTTAAAATGCTTTTCTTTGATTACAGCCTCTTTAAGAGACTCCTGCTTGAACAAAGGTGAAGCCGGAGATGATGGAAGGAGACGATGCACGTGTTGTGTGCTGTGCAGATCTTGCTTTGGAGGCCAGAGGGTGTGCATGACTTTCCTGACACAGCAGGAACACACTAAATCTCCACACGTGCAGAATTATAGTCAATACTGCTGGGGCGCATAAGGTGTGCAGAAATATGAGAGTATTCATCTGTGAGCATGATCTATGTTTGCATGCTGTATATGCACACCATATTTTTTAATGTGTGTGTACAGCATGGCTGAATAAAATTCACGAGGAGGTGGGGCGTGTTTTAGTTCTCCCTGTGGGCACTGCATTAACTTGGATTTATTACCCAGATAATTAGCCACATTAGGTGTTCAGGTCATTTCCCTCCTAGAAGTGCCAACTGCCATGTGACTACTGGAACAGGAAAATGTCCCACACAGCCCTGAAAATAAAAACTATAATGGAAAATAAATGAATGAATATTGTGAGATGTGAAAATAAGCAAATGCAAGTTCTCACACATACACAGAATGCACAATAAAGCTGCAGTGTTTGCGAGTGCGAGTAGAAAGAAGAGCACCGACAGACCACTTGACATGTTTTTATTTATTTTTTTCCAATTCCACAAAGATGGTTACATTGTTAGAGGTGCATATTAGTTTTTACTCTTTGCATACTCACACTTATTAATGAGTGGGCAGTGAATGGGCTGCGGTGAGAAAAAGGAGCGTAGCTGTGAAGGATACTCCAAGGTGATACATTTTTCTTTCTAAACACAGAACTGCAAGGCCTTGCAAAAGCACTGAATCTTCTGAATTTTTCTCCATTACATCTTCAAATGGGAAATACTCGACTGTAACTGTGAAGAGGAATGAAACATATAAATAATTTTAAATAACTCCATCCAGTCTGACTAAAGCTTGTCTTTGAAACATGACAAAAATGTGGAAATGTTGAAGGAGTTTGAATACTTTCTAAGGGACTATGTATTAAAATGAAGCACATGTGAACTTGGATTTCTTTGTGTAACAGATGACTGGCTGTTTTTATCAAAGTCCATGTATTTGTGGTTAAGTAGCTTATTCTATCATGAACGTTTAAAAAAAATCTGAAAAAGCTAACATTTCAAAGTCTCTGAGCTGCTGATCTTACAGTTAGTAAAAGTAATAAAATCCATACACTCACTAACACCACCCTTGTCTGCACCCCCATAATATACATATAGAGCACCATATGTGATATGCTAATAAATTCTGAACACACATTGAAATGTTGCTAGCCTCTCCCTGAGCCCCCATTCCTCGCTGTTCCTCATCGGTGCTTTCTGCTGAAACGTACAATTTGCAATGTGCAGTTAATGAGTTGTTGAAGGCTGAGAATGAATCCCATTCTAGCTGTAATTGTGTAAGGTTTCCCAAGGGGGGCAAAGTCTGTGTGCATGTGTGCATACAAGAGAAAGTTCTGCATGTGTAATTCAGCATATATGTGTGTCTGAGTCTGCTGCCTCTGTGTGTGTGCTTGTATTCTCTGGTGTGTGTGTGTGTGTGTGTGTGTGTGTGTGTGTGTGTGTGTGTGTGTGTGTGTGTGTGTGTGTGTGTGTG
>CAEGAF010171013.1:0-10093 GCA_903067075.1 Micropoecilia bifurca
AAAGTTAATATTATGCAAGCAAATTAATAAACTTTAAAGTTGATATAAATACATATGTTAACTAAATGTGTGCGCTAACATAAAGAACAAATGTATCCAAATCAACTAATAAATGTTTTACTGAAACTAAAGTGTTGTGTTTGAATGAAAAATAAATTGTGCATGAAAGTTACCGACTTCAGAGTGTGGCCATGGATATGGCCATCACATGTCATTTCTGTCACCCAACCTACTCTGTATCGTAACTCCTGAACGGTTGGTCGCATTCAAAAAATTCAAAAAGTATTAGAAAGTGCATAAAATAAGCTTTTCAACAGTGTATCACAAGTGCAAATTGCAGCAGATATTAGAGTAAATATTTTTGTTACGAAATTTTCCTGCGGAGCTTCATGTTGCATTAGCGGAGTAGTGGTGCGAGAAAGAGAGAGAGAGAAAACAGAAGAGGACGAGTTGAAATCACGCATAAAATTATGGAAATGTCTAAAAAAAATCCACCAGACTGATAAAGAGTCCCAGAAGGCTGATATTTGAAGGCAGTGAACATGAGAGACATAACCAGCGAACCAGGTTGTGTAAAATATTTGTACAAGCTAACGTTTGCCATATGAATGCTGCACAGTAATTGGCTAACTGCTCCATCTTGGTTCCTGCATGATTTTGCAATAATTATTTACTGTACTGAAAATAAAATAGTGGTCTTCCAAAAATAATGCACCAAGTAATATTTTTACCTAGGTGATTTTGGCAAAAAGAAAAAAAATCACCAACACTTTTTTTCTGCCAAAAGATGAATTGTGGAAAAAAAGAAAACAAATCAGCCATATGAGGGATTGGTGACCTGTCCAGTGTGTCCCCTGCCTCTTGCTCCTGCCCACTGGAGATGGTGCCAGCATCCTCTCAACCTGAAGTGTGATAGATAAAGTATGGATAGATCCAGAGTGGGATTCTGTCTGCAGCTGGAGAGGAACTGCTTTAGCGCCTACCACAAAAATGAAAACGCCTGAAATAATTTAATAAAAAACAGGCCTAAAAATGTGTGAATTGGAGGCCAGGCTTCAGTTTTCTCGGCATTTATGTAATATAGTTGAAAGTTGAAATTGTTCATCTGAAATTGTTTGCCCCTGTCATCTGGACGTTTTTGTTCAGTAATAAACCTGAAAATTTAAATTCCGATTTTTGTTTTGTTTCTCTTTAAACTGTTTCTCTGTTTTTAATAGACAGAAATGTTAAATAACTATCAAATACTGAAAGCTGAGGATGTTCTGGAAAAAAGAGCAAAAATTCAGACTCATTGCACATTTTTTGAGAATTTTACAGCCATAAAATCAGAAAAATACCAGGCGACCCAGTTACAATTATGGTCTTAAGAGGGTTAAAACCAGTCTGAAAACTTCTAGATAAATCGTATTAGATAGGTACTAACATTGGAATAAGTTGCTCTTCTAACAAATCCAACAAAGAATAAAAAGTACCCTGTTGCCCATCTACTGACTGAATGTGAGGACCCTCTTTAAAATTCAAAAGCAGCATACTAATTACTGATAAGTCTGAACTGAATTCTTTGTTGGGATCATTTTTCTCCCTTCGTCTCTGGACTCTCCTTGAATGAGTTGCCCCCCTTCTGTCCCACTTTCTTTCTTCTCTCTTCAAAACCACAACTCTGTCACTTTGATCGTGTGTTTGAAGTCTTTATAGTCTCCCACTTGAATCAAGGACTCGCTGTAAGCTTCTTTTAATGTGATACTCTTAATTCCTAAAGAAAGTGCTCACCCATCTTCAACAGACAAAACCTCCAGTAATGTTTGAGACCTTGCCAAGAGTGATTTTAGGTGCCAATACTGAGCCTGACTCCTAAATGATACATTTCCTTAATCTTAAACTATACAACAAGCAGCAGATGAAGTGAAACATGTTATGAAATTTACTGCTAGTTTAGTAAGCCTAAAATACCACAGCTAAATGGTTTAAAAGCAGTTTTAATATTTCTTTTTTGCATCATACTTCTTTTTTATGTATTACTGTATCAGGACCATGACTTCTATTGAATAAATAAAACAAATCTCCAGATTTTCTACTACGCAAGATGCATTTTGCAACATACAGTCTCAGAGAAAGCAAGCAAAAAAAGGTCAATAAAAAAGTCTGGAGCTTCTTCCTTAGAGGTGGAGAGATTATGTAACTTCCGGGACATATCACCATCATTCACAAGATTCAACATTAAGACACATGAAGTAAAAAAGAAAAGAAAAGAAAAAAAGACACTGTCTAGTATCTTAATTTAAAGTAAAACATTTTTTACATAATGTGACATATACACAAGTACATTCCAAACGTTTGGACACACCTTTTCATTTAAAGAGTTTTCTTCATTTTCTTCATTTTTTCATGAAATTTGTAGGTTCACACTGAAGGCATCAAAACTATGAATTAACACGTGGAACTATATCCTTAACAAAAATGTGTGAAACAACTGAAAACTCAGCGAAGCGCTGCCGAGTTAGCTATCGCCATTGATTTCTTATGTTTTATGCAGCGCAATTCTATTTCTGACGATTAGACAGACATCTTCTGCCGCTCAGAGGAAATCACTCCGCATGTCTTGGAGTGCTGCATGCGAGTGAAAGGTGGGGAGGGGGAGAGGAAGTAACCAAAAGACACGTTATTGCTTGGATTTTAATCGGTGCATTTTGTATCCAGTGAAAACAACGATGTTAATAAACTGGACAGTATGCTGTACGTTTAGTGATATTTTGACAGTTGTGGTCTTGACTGGTCTTGAAATAAAATGCCGAGTCCTCAGCGCCCGAGACTGAGACAAAACCAAATGCGGTTGAGTCCGAGACGAGACCGAGACAATCAAAACATGGTATGAAGACCAAGACCGATCTCTCTCTCTTTATATATATATCACATATGTAAATGGAATAAATGAGAAACAGCAACATAAAAATGTCTGCAAATCTTATGTAGAAAAACTCAGTCCAAAATACCAAAATTCTATAAATTGGTGCAGAACACTGTTTACAAAGCTGAACTACATGGTCATTTAGGCTAGAGTGTAATACGTTAAAGTTCGTAGTACAGTCAGGTTAGTGTGTGTTAGTTAGCTGGTGTTTTCAGACAATATGCTAAAGGTTGTAGCTTGCAAATGACACTTTTAATAAGATTGATTTACTCAATCTACTGTGGAAAAAGCATTGTATGAGCTTAAATTTAAGCTAGCTAAATTACTGATGATAACAGTCGTCCTACAATTAGTAGCCATAGCTAGCATGTTATGACTAACATCTCTATTCAGCTCTTTTAGATTAGCTTTTAGGTCAACATTAGCTGATGTTGATGATCCTGGAGAGGAGGGTCCGTCGGATAGTCGAACCTCGGATTCAGGAAGAACAGTGTGGTTTTCGTCCTGGTCGTGGAACACTGGACCAGCTCTACACCCTCAGCAGGGTCCTGGAGGGTGCATGGGAGTTCGCCCAACTAGTCCAAATGTGTTTTGTGGACTTAGAGAAGGCATTTGACCGTGTTCGACGGACTCAGAGTAGAGTCGCTGCTCCTCCACGTTGAGAGGAGCCAGTTGAGGTGGCTCGGGCATCTGGTCATGATGTCTGCTGGGCGCCTTCCTGGTGAGGTGTTAAGGGCAAGTCCCACCGGGAGGAGGCCTCGAGGAAGACCCATGACACATCTCTTGGCTGTGTTTCGTCTATTGGCTGGCCTGGGAACACCTTGGGATTTCCCTGGAGGAGCTGGAAGAAGTGGCTGGGGAGAGGGAAGTCTGGGCCTCCCTTCTGAAGCTGCTGCCCCCACGACCCGACCCCGGATAAGCGGCAGAAAATGGATGGATGGGTGGATGGCTGATGTTAGCTAAAATCAACTAATCAGCTCAGTAGCATTATCAATAGCATTATCACCAGCATGTTGATCAAGATTAGTTCATTCCATTCAGTCTGTTAGGTTTAGCTTAAATATCAAAATCAGCTGAAATGCTAATTGTTGGCAAAATGCTAAAGTTAGCATAAGGGATAACTTTAGCCCGCACTTTAGCACAGTGATCTACAGTAAAATTCTCAATTAAACAGGCAAAAACATAAAGCCAGCTAAATCTAATGTTATCTTAAAAGCTAATTTTGTCAGGTGACTAACAGTAGCAAGCTGGCTAACATGGAGATGTGTTAAAACCTGGATTGTTTTGGGCTTTACTATCCTTTGTTCCTTGGTCTCTTTCTTTGATTACATCAGTCTCGTTTCTGTCTATTTTTGTTGAGTCCTACTAAGATATTTTAGTTTATTTCTTGTCTATTCCTTATTACTCTCGTTTAATTGTTTCCTAGGTCTAATTACTCTTCAGTGTTGCATTTAGTTTCTAGTCCCCCGTGTACTCTCCCTCCGCCCTATCCCACTTTCTCTCCCTCCTCTGCCTACCTTCTGCACTTTCCCCACACCTGCAATCAATCAGCCAATCAGCCAAGGTCAATTGTTCAACATTCACTCTCCCAGTACATTAACCCTTTTGCTGCTCTAAGCCTTTGCTGGTTCCTCCAGCTATTACCACATGATTTCTTAAATCTCTGCCGTTTTTAATTCGTGGATTTATTTTTTCTGCTGTGTTCTATGTGTTTATTCTTTCTTTCTTGGGTTTTTTTTTTACCTTAAAAAACAGCATCCCTTCTTGGGACAGCCACTGTTCTGTTTCTATGGTCACCAGTCTACCAATAGACTTGTACGTGTGGGAGGGTCAAAGTCTACAACAGGCTGCCACTTTTGTCGGTTAAACTACAAGACTTTACAACAGAAAACTATGCCTCAGAACAGCAATGAATATCTCAAGAATTGGAACTGCTATCAATTATTCACAGACCTTTTATCAGACCATGATTTATGGGATTGTTCCTGTCCAACTTCATTTTTTGAAAATATAAGACCACAGGTACAAAACTATTTCATACTATTTTTACCATTTTATTCTCCTATTTATTTTGTACAATTTTTTTTCCTCTAATTGTGACTGCTGGCCAGCCTCAGCGGATCTTCAGAGAAGAGGTTAAGCGTGCTTGGAGCAGCAAGAGGAATGCCAAGCTGTAACTTTTGGCACTGCTCTGTTCTTCAGGGAGTTGATGATAAAGAGCTAGATTACTCTTTTCTCTTGTTGATGAATATAAATTTGCCACAGTTCTGAATTGGCCAGCTGACGCTTACGCTGAAATTCAAATGATAGGAAAATTAATTTCCTCTAAAATATTTAAGGATTGTTTAGAAAAGTTTCTCGACCTTTATTGGGCCAGAGCCCCCCTAGCCTCTATCCAGGTCCTCACCGCCCCCCACCAAAGAATTTGTAGGATACTTTACACTTACTATTATTTTATCATTAATATTACTATCACTATTGTAGATGTTTTGGTTTTTATGCTCGTTTCTGTATTTATCAATGATTATTTCCCAGGAAACAAAAAAGTGATGGGAATAGAAATTATTTTCACAGGCGTCTATGAAAAATGCAATGAACATTCAAGTTAAAATTGGTAGGTCTAACAGCAGCCAATCAGTGCAAAAAAAATATTCTTTACCATTTTCTAGTTGTTATATACTCTACAAAATGACCACATAGAAGATGTACAACATGCCAGTTTAAACTTTTAACTATTTGCAAACTGACTAAGCTCTGCAGCATTAAAACATGGATAGAACTGTAACTACATTGATCATAGCTCTTCTTCTCTTCAGTGTTTGTCAGTGTCTGGTGGTGCAGCTCTGTGGTGCCTTCAGGAGAATGGGACATCAGAGCATCATCCATAAAACTTCACCCACATGGCATTTATTGTGCAAACCAGAGCTTTCAGTGGAAAAGCAAAAATTCCAGATCCTTATAATGCCATACAAATATGAGACAGAAACATGGATTACATCTTTATATAGACCTGTCTATTGATTATAGATTAATAGTTTTACTGGACAGAAATTACAAATAACAAATCTGGTTCTTAATCAAATGCAAATAAGTCAAGTTGAAAGTGTCATGGAGTCATCAGCCTCATGACATAACACTGAAATGAAACATAATATTGAAGAAATAAATATATCAAATCTAATTAAAAACATAAATAAGTGATCAGTTCTTGACTCAACAACCCCATGGCACTTAACAATATTATTTTACCTTTTATTTGGAAATAGTGTCTGTTTATTCTTGCCATACAGTCCTCTGTATTAATTATTAGCGAAATGTCTTGCCATACAAGTTTATTCTTCTGTATTTACTTTAGTTTGTTAGTTTATTCTTGCATTTTGTTCTTCATTCATTTTCATTTCGTTTCCTTTCATTAGTATTATCCTCTCTTGGTTTATTGCTATGTCCACTTTAGTTTCTTTCCTGTTGCTAGATTTATTTTATTGTTTATTGACCAGTAATTTTCACTCATAACATGCTGCTCCGCCTCATCGTCATATGTGTTTCACATCATGTGTTGATTTTTTCACTGTTCAACATCGAATTCTTTATTTAAGTGCTATAATTCACATCTACTTTGTTGCTCCATTTTATGTCCCGCTTCTCTTGTTTCAAAGTTTTGCGCAATGTGCGTTTCTTTTTTTTAAGCCCCTAAAGTGTGCAGCGTTTGGGAAGCGAATCAATGGGGAAAAGGCAGACTGACATAAACCTTTTAAAACAACGGAAACAATTTCTGCTTTCTGATTATTGAAATTTAAAAGTGCTGTGTTGTTCTATCACCCCGTTTCATACCGGACCACTTACAGCACCGGTGGTAACGCTATAAAATGAACGCCCTCTATCGTGGTATCACGCATGGAGGGATTTCATTATTTAGATGGGTTCATTTTTCAGAGGGATACACAGTGAGGGTATCATGATTTTAGCTAACAGTAGCAAGAGAACAGAGCTGCGCCAAGAAGCTAACAGAAGCTAACAAACACTGAATAGAAGGAGAACTGCCATCGATACAGTTGCAGTCAATTATGATTTAATGTTAAACAATAAAGTTTGACCAAGTTGCTCAAAGTCTAAATTGGTAATGTGAATTTAAGGTGTAAAATTTATCTTTGACCAAACGCCCCCCAAAGGCATCCCAGCGCCTCCTTTTGTACAAATGTCTGCCAGCGCCCCCTGCTGTCCTCTGAACGCCCCCTTTGGGGCGGTATCACCCTCGTTGAGAACCGCTAGTTTAGAATAAAAGTCTAGGTCCTCGATAAAATTAACTACTTGACATATCTTAGATGAAATTTTGATGATGTGAGTTAGAGCTGTATTGTGTCCACAACCCTTTCTCCTGAAACTTGCATCTTTGTTTGTAAATCCGTCAGACACTCACTATATTAAACTTTCATGGCTGCTTGGTTTTGAGCTGCCCCTTTACCTCACAGTATATGAATAACTTCAGCATTGTATGTTTGAGTGTGTACGGGTGCGTTCAAGCGCATGAGACAGGGTTGGCGAGGACGGCCGTGCATACTGGCCTTGTTAGAGGTTGTGTGTGTACATGCTGGTACCAAGTGAGAAGGGAGAGTATGTGCTATGAATATTTGATGTGCTGCTCAGTATTCATGAGGGAGAAAGATAGAGAGAGGCAGGGACACTGAGAGGTGGAAGGAAGCAGGGATGTAAATCACTCTGCTGCAACACACGGTCACCATCAACACAACAATGCTGTCCTTCAATGTGATTATGGTTTTTATAGATTATGGTCATTCAGGTCCTGCTGTAGGATAATGGGAGGAAATGTTTCGGCGTTATCAGTGAACAACAAACTTAGCAGTGTTTTATCTCTTCAAATCAGGAATTCAAAGACTTGGGCTGATAAGGACGTAATTAAATAAATTTGGAAATATATTAAATCAAATATGGCTAAGCATGAACTGCCTGCTGAATCATTCAGTCTCATTACATAATAATCAAAATCTGTCTAATGGAGCTAAACTAAATGGTTACGATGCCCATTTGTATTGTTTTCAATAGGGCCAAAAATTTAACACATTTGTTTTAATTCAAACATTATGTAGATTTTAATGGAATTAATTGCATTATTCCTTTTTTAAATACTAAAGTCCTGAACCTGAACCACAACCTTTGTATTGTGTTTCTGGTGTGCCAGTAAATCTGATGCACGAGTGACACCTACACACAAAAGCAATGGACGACAAAGCCGTTTCTCTCTGCCCCCTGGGGATTCAGTTTTGGTTAATAAAATCTGGGATAATGAAAAGACTATTGTTGTGCTTAGGTTGTGCTAAAACATTTGCTTTTCACAGTAGCTATTCAAGTCTAAAATACCATCTTGATGCTAAACATGTTGCAGAAGCATAGATACCCCCCAACACAAATGTCAGCATCCACAGTACACATTTCTTCAGGATTCCTTAATCCTTGGGACTGTATTAAGGAATTTTGGGATGGGATTCCTCCCCGTACCAAAATTCATTCATTCATTAATGTTAACACTGACAGCCTTACCTCACAGGACCACTAGGGGCCTGTTTAAGGCAGCTTTCTACACGTACTCATCCAGTTCTCACTTTCTCCAATATGAATGTTACATCCTTCCAAAGCTTATTATCTCAGAGCGTGGACAGTGAAGTCAGGAATAAAGTAAAAAAAATCCTGATTCTGAAACTTAGTTATGATAGAAATTTACTATACCGTTGCTATTGCCACAGTTTAATAAAAAGTGTCTTTGAATAGTGAAACAATTGCTTCTAACAGGCTAAACACTCCAAATTAAATAAGACTTCATTACATTTCAACTCAAAACAAAATGTAAAATGTTTCTGCCCTAACGGTTTGACTTACAGGCAAAAATCCCTCAACATTAAATAAGAGTCCTTTCAGCCAATGTTTTAGCAAGTAATTTAGAACATGCAACATTGCAAACATTGTTTCTCAACTTTTTTTGGGCCAGCACCCCCCTAGCCTTTAGCCAGATGCCTCACCGCCCCCACCAAAGAATTTGTAGGCTACTTTGCAGACTATAATTTTATTATTAATATTACTATCACTATTGTAATATTATAATATTGTAATATTGTAATACTATTGTAGAAATAAATATATCAAATCTAATTAAAACATAAATAAGTGATCAGTTCTTTAATGTCATGGTCTGTAAGCTATATTTATTCTCAGTATTAGATATGGTCTCAACAAACCCCATGGCACTTCAACAATATATTATTTTGCCTTTTATCTGGAAATAGTGTCTGTTTATTCTTGCCATACAGTCCTCTGTATTAATTATTGCTCAAAAGGTCTTGCCATACAAGTTTATTCCTCTGCATTTTCTTTAGTTTCTTAGTTTATTCTTGCATTTTGTTCTTCATTCATTTCCATTTAGTTTCCTTTGTATTATCCTCTCTTGGTTTATTGCTATGTCCACTTTAGGGTCTTTCCTGTTGCTACATTGACCCGGCCAAGAAGTTACAAACACTGAATATAAGAGCTGCCATCGATACAGTTGCAGCCAAGCATGAGTTAATGTTACACAATACAGTTTTACCAAGTTGCTCAAAGTCTAAACTGGTATTGTTGTGCATTTAAGGTGTAAAGTTTTTCTTCAACCAAACGCCCCCTCAAAGGAATCCCAGTGTCCCCTTTTTGTAAAAATGTCCGCCAACTTCCCCTCTTGTCCTCTTTCCTTTGCCCAGCGCTACTTGTATTTAATTCCTTTCTCAACTAAACGTGTTTATTGCATTTGATTTAACTGCCGAACTGAACGCATGCGCTTGTTTACTACAAACTGATTTACAGTCATTGGTCAAGAACACGGGAGCTAGAAATCTGATTGGCAGACATTTGTCTATTATCTACAGTTTAGTTGAGGGGGGTCGTTTGGTCCAATGCTCGGTTTGCTTGAAAGTCTGACCCCCAGATGGAGCTCTTTACGCCTAAGTTTCAAACATCTGTGTGATGGACCGAGTTAAAACAGGAGGAGCCACAGGATGTTAATTTGAAAAATAGGGTTTTTATTTTAACCCAAAGATTATAAAATGACAAAAGATAAACTGAGTTCATAAAAGAGGTCAAAGAAACAAAACTGAACTCAGGCAAAAATGTAAACAAACTGGCTGCACAAACAAACATAACTGACCT
>CAEGAF010171015.1:0-76214 GCA_903067075.1 Micropoecilia bifurca
TGATTGATTGATTGATTGATTGATTGATTGATTGATTGATTGATTGATTGATTGATTGATTGATTGATTGATTGATTAGCATCCACATAGTGAATTGCGTGATTGAGAAATTGGAAGAGTTACAACTAAGATTCAAAATCTGCTCAATGTTTATGCCTTTGTTCCTTTCCTTAAAGATTTAGCTTTTTTCATTATAACTAATGCGATCAGGGTTGTTAAGAAACTTGGATAATATCATGATTTTTTTCTTATCTGACTTTTGAGTACGGACTTGGCATAAACAAAAAAAATAAATACAATTTCTAAACCTGCATATGTGTATCGATATTTACCCTTTTTTTCTATTGTTTAAATAACATGATTTCTTTTTCACAGAAATTTAGACCTTTCCACATGCTGCTTGTTGTTTGAGTATTTCCTCAGTTGACCGCTAGATGGCAACATCAGGTCAAAAATCATCAGATTGGGGACTGCTTGCCCGCAAGGCTCATTATTTGCACATGATGAGGCTGCACTTCTTGAGGGAAACAAATGCAGGTCCCAGCATAAATATTTATGAGAGATAAAGGAAAGAAACTGACAGGTAACAAATTCAGCACAGGTGGACATGCAAGGCCATTTTCAAATGATACAACACTCCTCTGAGGGCCTTGGATCATCAGCAGCAGCAGCTTTTATATTCTTAGTGGATAAATTATAGATGCTTCAGAGTGTTCATATGTTATGTGGGATGACAGTTGTTTATTATATAACAGTCTAGGTTATCAGGTGGAGCTCTGGCAGTTTGTATTTTTAATTAACACCAAAGTCATTCAGGTAACTATAAAGTCTAATATTTCTGTGCTTATTTACAAATCAACAACGTAAATATATAGCATAATCCAGTGTTTTTCAACCACTGTGCCACGGCACACTAGTGTAGCGTGAGTGATCGTCAGGTGTGCCGTGGAAATGATCCAATTTCCCTACTGTATTTTCCGGAAAATAAGCTGCTACTTTTTTTCTACTCTTTGAACATGCGGCTTTTCTGTGGATTTTTCTTCAACCACCAGGGGGCTCTTTAGTAGGAAGTGAATCATTGGAAGTCAAAATTGGAAATCAAAGAAGAACGCGCTAATTTTCATTTAGAACAAGCACATGCTAGCAGCAGGCACAGCAGAGAAATGTTTTCAAATGTCAAAGCAGGTAATGCAGCATATGATGCAGCTTCTAAGTTAAGGAGTATCGATATGGTAGTACAGGAGGGAAATAAAGCCGCTGCACGTAAACTCGGCATGCACAAAACCAGTTTTGGAGACGGAAAACTGCGTCCTCAATATATCCAGCAGTTATTAGGACGCAGCCCTCTGCTGCCCTCTACTGGGACCTTATGGGAAACCGAGAGCGGCTGAGATACCAGTGGCCTGTATCCTGGTGCGGCTAATATATGTAAGTTTCCGGTGGAGTGGAGGGGGGGACCGAAAAATACGGTAATTGGTCTTAAAAGATTTTCTTTGTTTACATTTTTGGTTGATGGTGTGCCTCGTGATTTTTTTAAAATTCAAACACCTTGGCTCAAAAAAGGTTGAAAAACCCTGGGTCAGAGTCAACAAATGTTTTAGTGATTATATGAAAATCTGAAAAGTCTGTTTTTGTTTTATTTGTGTTTATTATTTTTTTCTATATGGTCTACTTTAAGAAAGATTTTTTTCACAATATGGTTTATGCTGAAAATATTGTTAAAAATTGATTCTGAAATGTTGCCAAATGCATTACGTTGCCAACTGAAAGCATTAGCATTATGTTCTGCTTATGCTAACGTTTCAACAGCTTTCTTTTTCACTCAACACTAGCAGCTTGTATCTTATTACTGAGTCAGTCAGAGTTCTCTCCAACTCTCTGCTGATTCCAAAACCTCCCATACAAGTATAAAACGAACATAAATTATACAATATAAAAAAAAAAAACAATCTATAATTATTATTTAGAAAATGGAAAACTCATAATGTACACAAAGTTAATATTGGGCGAGCTAGCAAATCATGTTTGTTACATCATAATAATGCAATGATGGATAGATGTATGACAGAAAAGTCATTTCAATTTCAGTTTCCAGTAATATAAAATGAACCCTCCTTCATAAATTTTTTTTATTTATTTATTTTTTGCAGTTTTTCAATGCCATGTTGCAGTAAATGTATAAGGAAAAAAAACGGATTCTTTTTCCCCACCCTTGCACTGGCTTGTCCATTGCCATCAGATTCTGAGCCGTTGTTATGCTCTGCAGGCAGCAACTGTTCAGCTTCCTTGTGGCTTTGAGTCTAACCCAGGCAGACTGCGAGAGGCTTATTAATCTCTGTGCTGCAGTTTCACTCCAAAGGCCACAATCGAAGGAGAAACATGCACTGGCTGTGTGTCATAAATAGACTTGAGTCACTGACCGTCCACCAATACGGCATGTATGCAGTGTAAAGTGCAGACGCTGGATCCAGCATGCTGGATCCAATGCATTGTTATTAACAGGAGCTGACATTTTCATGGTTCACGGCTCAATCACTGTGTGCAATCCCGTGTGAGCTTGCACATTTACACAAGGACAGATAAAAGCTCCCCCAAGTGTCCAAATTTGTTCAAAGCTGCATTTTGAGGGGAAGATAACAGCTAAAGATAGCTCCCAACTGCAACGAGAGCACGCAAGCAGAATTGCTCTTCAACAATTACAGCACCTTAAAGAGGGAAAACGTTCCCTGTTCATTTTCTATTTTGAAAAGCATGCACTGAACTCCAGTTGAGGTCTTAAGATATCGGTTTTGTTGTATTTTAAAATGCATTTTGGTGGTAATGTCATAGCATACGATGACAGTAACAAAAGAGTTGCATTCATCCATTCGGTCTTCTTGTATTGTTGCCCAGAAAAGAAAAGAACTGATGGAGTGAAGAGGCTTGAGAACAGGCTCGTGCGTCGTGGATCAATTGTGTTCAAGAGCCTGTTGATGCTCTGCAACAGCTGAGATAATAGTGTTTTCATTGAGAGCCCTTGTCAACAGTCGTGTAACCTTTCCTGAGCTGTGGTGAGCATGATGCTGCAGTGTAAGGGATGGCGTGGTGCCAGGAGCACACCATTAAGACTCATTAGTTCCCTATTGATAGGCCCGATGATAGGCTCTGTGAAAGGAGGCAGTAAAGGTCAGGTTATGGATCTTAATTTGACCTAACTCACCCATCACATATTAGCGGCATCTGTCATCCTTAGATTTAATTTAGCTGTGATTGAGTGCTGAGGAGACTATTGGCAATGACCCCTGCAAAGCATCTATTGCTGTGCTAGTAATCTTAACCTGCTGGCCTTTTTTTTTTTTTTTTTTTTTTTTTAACCAAGCTGTTTCCTTTAATACACATCTTTCCATCTAAGAATAAGAGCATTATGCTGCATAATGTGTTTGCCATTTCCTTTCTGATGCAAATTTATAATATTTGCACTGGTGAAACATACCACCAGAATAGGTCACTCTGAAAAATGTTGCTAATATACAAGCAGGCATGATTTCTTTTGGGGGTTTTTTTGTGGTCAATTTATATCTAAATACATTAAAAGAAGAAGACAATTAGTAAAGGGGCTGGAAATAATAAGTTATTTTTTTATAATTATTTTTTTGTAATTTGTTTCTACCGCTTTTTAAATAATTGGATGATGTTACACAATAATCAAACACAACTAAATAAAAAATAAGTCATATTATCCAAGTATCTTCAATGAGCCATTGAAGCTGAGGGCAGGAAGGATCTCCAAGAGCTGTCAGTATTGCAGCAAACCTGAAGAGGCCTCTGACTGACCATATGGGGTGCTAATTAACTGCTACTTCGCTGCCACAGTTGTGCATCATAATAACTGTAAGAACAAAAAATCCTTCCAGCTCCTCGGCACTGGAGCGCGACACTCCAGTGTCGTGGAGCACTGGAGTATACAATAATGTGTCTTTGAACAATAATTTGTAATGCCTAAACCCAAAATATTGTGAAGAAAAGTAAACCAAAAAAAAGGAACAAATCAGAATGTATCAATTCTACTCCAACATGCTGCCACAATGAGGGGAGCAATTTTGAAATGTTATTTCATTTCAAGAAATAGGCTAAGTTTGACATTATTGACGACTTTTTTATGTCCATGGAGATAGAAGAAGGTATAAGAAAAGATGGACGTAGAAGGTTCTTCTTAGAGGAGGGGACTGATTATGTAACGGAAGCTCTTGTTTACATGTCCCCTCCGCGTTCATATTAGCTGAAGGAAGACACCCTGCCTTCACTTCTTGGGATCTGCCACGTTGCATTAATGTCTTTCTTCATAGACTGGTAATTGGCCTACTTTTAGAAGAACTGTTTGTTGCCTGTTTAGAATTGTGTGGCGTTTGGTGCTCTAACATTTCATGTACCAGTCTTGGATTAAAATAGATAACAAAATTATTACTTACTCATTTACTTACTTGCTTATTTACTTTACTTACATATATCGATTTCAGACATTTTAACATGCAGTCGGGTCGAGTCTCCTGCAGCTACTGGTTCATTTTACCCACCCTTCCCTTCCCCTATATGTGCAGCTTAGCTCAGATAGAAACTGAAAATTGTTTCGGATGAAGAGTTTCTGCATGGCAATTTTCAAGTCACAAATTGTCAATCTGATTCAGAGCTGGATTTTGACAATAGCATTTAACATGTGAATATGATGTGATCTATAGAGTGGGTGTCTTTCGATGTTTAGTTGCCAGCAAACTTTGCAGACATTTACTGTTAAGGAAATAATGATTCATTTGACTGAGTTCTGTTAAATGTCTAAATGTTGCAGGACAGCAACACTTAAGGAATTGAGTGTCTTGACTGGTTATTGTTTATTAGCACATTTGCAGTAATATTTTCAGGTGATGGACTAAATAGTACCCCATCAGAAATTCAATACCCTCAATATTTTTAACCACTTAATTAATCTTGCGTTTACATTTTCTACATCTTTTTCCTGCATCTGTCTGGTGTGAATTTGGACTCCTTGTCAAAATTCACTAACTGTTTATTGACTAATTTTCACTAATAGACCTCTGAAGCCTTCAAAGAACAATTGGATTTATACTCAAAGTACATAAAGATGTCTGTTGGATTTTGGAGGTAAATGGTTGAATTGTATTTTATTTATGGGTTCAACAGAAAAAGGGGGGTTAAATAAAAATACATCTACACTTGTCAGATTTTATTTGACAAAATAAAAATAGCACTACTTTGTGTCAGTCTGTTACATAAAAGCCCAATGCATTACTCTAATTATGGAAATGCAGGAAGCAAAGCAAGAGAAACAATGAATGAAAGCTAATATAAATGAATAGTTTATTTCTACAAGTAATAAAACAGTACTTATTCTTAAAAGTATCTTTTTTATAAGTTACTGTCCACACACCTTGCAAAAAAAAGAAAAAAACTAAAAGAAGCTGACTGCGAAGTGTGTGGAATTCAATTACAGACCTGCTGTGAACGCACCTTATGTAACCCAGGAAGATTTGGGGAGGTGGCAGCCAGGTGGCGACCCTGTGGGCAGCGACACACACAAATCACACCATGGCTCCTGGCCATGTCCATTGGCCAGGAGCCAGGATCCTGCTACCACAGAGCCCACCAGCAATCCAAGAGCAGTTGATGGTCACTCGCCTCAAACCCTCTCTCCACCCTGTCCTCCTCCTCTCTGTCTGGCTGCACACTTAGGTCAGCAGAAAGGGATTGCCATACACATTGTTTGCCACTTTCTCTATAATTCATGTTCTGCTTCTGAAATAGAGTACTTGAACAGCACACAGTGTTTCATCCTTGCTTGCAGGAAATAGAACTGCGTGTGTGCGGTGAAAGGTGGTATAAGTTCAGAAATGACAGACCCAGACTGACATGAAGGCTGTTTGCTGCAGTCATTACTCCATGTCGGATGGATGAATAAAGTGATTGTGTTTTAATTTATACAGCCGCTACACCTATAAAGATAAGAACCAACATTTCCTTCTAGCGGGTTATAAAGCACTCATGCGATGACGTGTGCACAAGTCCAGACTTCCTCCTTGTGACCAAGACCCAGTCGCCTCAGGGTTTCTCTGTGAAATTGAACAAGACATGCAAATTATGTGATAGTCAGCACCCAAAATAATAGCTTCAGTTTTGTCCACGAAACCGTAAAAAAAAAAAAAAAAAAAGCCGGTGTACTTGTCCTGGAAATGTAGCTTGTTTCCTGAAAAACATCAGCATGTTGTGTGCTGTGACCACCCACTGTCTGCTGTGTCCAGCATCTCCCTCTCGCCCGTCCATGAACTGTGAGTGGCATTCAGGCTAACCAGCCTTGACATAGGAGAGTCAGTCAGAGTTGAGAGGGAGCAGCCGTGGGAGCAAAGCCTGCGTGCCAGATTGGAGAACGTCAGGGAGACGCTGCAGCCTCTATTCTGGTCTCAGACTCAGAAAAAAAAAACATGCCGAGCAGTATCCAGCTAGGTCAGTGGAGCATAAAGACAGTAGGCAGAAAACAAATGTTTTTTCTGATGTGTTTATACACAACGATCGATAAAACATGGAGGGTCTTCACACTTTTAATGTTCTGTAATCAGTGCCTATGAACTCACTGTTCCCTTTGTGATCTAAGGAGGCAAAATGTTGCAGAAGTACACTAAGATTAGTTCAAGTGCCACTTTTATGCCACCTCAGGGCATATAAGAACCCTCACCTAATAACAATTTCAATTAAATCAGCCTATGGGGCATTGAATCATTAAAGGGCTTTATTAAAAAATGTCTTTCAGATAATCAGCATTGCGTTCTTTTTTCCTACAATGTTTGTCTTCAACCTTGACGTTGTTTTTGCTCATTTTGAAAAGCTGCAAAACATAATAAAACTGGTTTCTTGTGTAATATTCCTTAGAGTAATGGAGGCATGCAAATGTATGTGTTTGTTTTATGGATGATGAGCAAGAGTATATTAATGACTTACACAGTATTTATTTTTGATAATCACACACTCTTATCACCACTCTTATGGACAAAAACTTTACCTTTCACCTGCAAGAGCTTCCTTTTCAATGTCCCTCCAAATTGTCATTGTTGGACTTTAGACAAAGCAAACTTCTTATTCATGCAGATGCCAATAAAGTTATCGTAACATGAGGATGATGAGGTGAATGACTATCATTGCATGATTTAGAAAAAAAAATCTGTCATGTGAGTATCATGAAAGGTTGGTCTTGAAATGTGGTTTGGGGAAGAAAGCAACAACAACAAAAAAAAGTCTAGTCTTACACCAAAGCTGACCAAGTAAGTGTTCAGTGAGGTGAGGACTGACGGCAGACCATTACATCTTCCCTACCAAATTCTGGAGCTAGTCTCTCAAAAGCCTTGCAATTTTAAGGGAAGACAGAGTTTGGAGTGAAGATAGGAGATTGCCACTATTTGCAGAATCTCATCTCAATCGAAGCCGTTTGGCTTTGATAGAAAGAACGAAGCACGTTTGTCCCAGTGCAGCTCTCAAAACGTATCTCCGTGACAATTGTTGCACCATTTTAAGGGCAATAAACAGGCTTCCAAATAATGAAAGCTTTAATATCGAGAAGCACTGGTACAAGAAATAAAAAAGCCAATCAAACAGACATTTTCTTTTCTTTTCACTATGCAATTTAGCATTTCCAAGTGATGTTTTGTGCCCTGTTTCAGGTGACAACTTCCTGTGTCTACCTTACAGAATTTCTCCCACATCTCCCTCTTCACTTTGTAAAATTTCTTGCTGTGAGGGGAAGAAAAATAATCCAGATTCTTTCGCACAACATCATGCTTTAAAAGAACCGTAGACATTTGTGTGTTTGCTCAGTAGCTTTCAGTCAAATAGGATGTGACTGCCAGAGCAGATAACAGCCATCTTGCTTGTCCCTACATGACATGAGCTTGACAGGATGGGGGTTGGCGGATGGGGGAGGTAAGAGGGAATCCAGAAAACTGTTCCTAAAAGAAAGGAAGAAGTAATTAGTAAATGTCATTTGAGGAGAGTATGGCAAATTAGAAGCCCGATGAATCATGTAATTAGGACTGGAGACTTTTCATTGGTGGCTTGGGGAAGGAAGAGGACGCAAGAGCAGACTCTGGTGGCACTACGAACTATGACAAAAATCATCATTTCAAACTCAATCACCCGCCATTTCTGGTTGCTGTGTGTGTGATGTATGTGTCATAAGAAAACAAACAACACTTCTTTTCATTTTTCCGAGCTTGAAAAGCAACTCAATCCTGACCCATGGTTTAGTATGCGGCTTTAGTGATATGCAGCGTAATCTGTAGTGACATGTATTTCTAGATATATCCTCCCATTTTCACATTTGCTGACACAAAATTGCGAAACAAAATTAAAATGATTCATTCATTCATTTTCTTTTACTGATAGAAAACTGCTAAACATACTCTCGGCAATTGTTTTGAAAACATATGAAAAGCTCAATCCTCTCTACATACCCTCCTCTGTAACACTTTCCTTCAGAGCTGTGAAATATCTGCTTGATAAAACCATCTGGAGCAAAACAAAGTAAAATCACCTCAAAATTCATACACATTTATATAAGCAACAAGTCTCATTTTCAGGAACATCATTACTTGTAAACAAGTTCACTTGTCTGAGTGACTACATAGCAGGGTGGATTATATTTAGTCCAACAGCACAGTCTTGTTGCTGGTCAGCTTCTCAAAAACAATACATTTACTGTTGGCAGGTTCTGACGTCTATGCAAATGTAAAAAAGGATTATTTGCTTTGAACACTGGATCAGTTTATGAGCCAACTATCATCCCCTATCATGAATGTTAGTCAGAATTTCACTTCACTCTCTCACTCTTTTAAAATAGTTAAGCAAAGAAAACTGAAAGTTTTTTGTAGAAATGTTGTGTAACCTGGAAGGAGGTCAAACGTACCACTCATAAAAGTTTAAATAAACTTTGTTACATTTTTTTCCTCCTCTGTAAGATATAGACGTGGCAGGAGTAGAGTTACCTTCAAATTGAAGCTTCTAAAAACAGACAAAATATTTTATTGTATGATATGAAGTAGAAAACTGTTTTCTACTTCATATCATAGCACTGCAGGAAAATAAAAATATCAAGGTAGGCTAAAGCTTCAAATTAATCAGTATTACTGATTTTCATTGTGCTAATACGCCAGCGCTTTATCACTGCTATGTCTTCATTAAACTAAAACATTGCTACAGTAGTTTTAAAGGATATGTATTTGATGGAATAAACAATAATTGCATATGAAAACAACAAAAGAGAAGATTCTTAATTATCGCTTTTGTCTGTCTAGCCTTATTCGATTAGAAATACTCAGGGAAACAATGTCTTCTGTGTACTTGTTAACACAACCCTCTGAGGAAAAGGTTGTTCCAGGATGCAAATTATAAATCATTTAGATTATGCTTTTACAATATTGGGTCCAAAGATATACACTGGTCCAACAAAAAGTTCCCAATATTGCCTGTTAAAACACACAGTAAGTGTAATGAGTAAGAAAATTAGGCATGTCAGGGGGTTGGACTAATAATAAAATAAAACACATATGTAATATGTTGTTGCAATGTTTTTCATTCTTTTATTTTATTTGTTTATTTATTATTGGACAAAATATTAGTTTTATTCTTGACAGCAGAAATTGTTACAAAATTCAAAAAAAAAAATATATATATATATATATAGTTTAAATTGCCCCTTCAGGGATGAAACTTTATTGAGTGTATTTTACAAGAGTCCATCTAAATGTGCCGACTGTTTGCTTGATCTGTTTTCCTGAGCTCTAGTAAAAGTTTCATTGAGATAGCCATAAAAAACACAAGTATTTGTATTCAAACAGACTGATTAGCTCCCAGTAAGTCAGCAGAATCACAATTCACTGCTGCAAGATGAACCAGAGTCCATAATAATCCTCTTGAATGGAGGGGAATTACAGAGTAACAGATCTGATGTTTTTCTTTTTAATCCGTCCACTGTGTACCGTTGTTCTTTTTGTTTACTTTTGCTCGGTCGCAGTTTCATGCTCCTCTGCAGTGCAAAGCATAAGTATCCCACTTTACTGTTACTAACCTTTCCTTTATGCAACAACCTTAAACTTCATTTTTTTAATAGAACAGCATAGTGGTGCAAATGTATGAGATCCAAATAAAATCTGAAAAGTGTGGCATACACGTGTGTTTTTCCCCTGTTGTCTCATAACCTTAAATACTTTTCAGTGCTTGTTTAGACTGTGTGTGTGTGTGTGTGTGAGTTCTTTATGGATTTCCATTTGGCTGCCCACTTTTCTCTAAAGCAAGTCTTCAAGTGCACAGCTCATTCAGATGGCTGAATTTACTCCAGGACAAATTTTAGATACTCTCTCATTTCATTTGTGAGTTAAACCGGGTAAATATGTAAAGCATTGCAGCCTCTGGAAACCACTGGGTTAATCTTAGTGCTCAACAGCCACCACAACATTGTAAACATCTTGTTTGTATTGCCCAAGCCTGTTCATATAAAGCTGTAAAGTATTACTATACTATAGTAATGCTTATACTCCAAAAAGGCAGGGAGGAGAACCATAAGTTCCTTTTGATTTTGCACTACAATCATGGGGGTAAAAATTGGTTAAATATTGACTTACAGTTTGTACTTAGATGAAACCAGTGGAACTTATTAAATTAAAAATTAGTGATTATGTCAACATATGTCGGGGGGTGAGAAAGAGGTGACAGCATTTTCTAAGCTCAGGTGTGTGAAGCACTTTCAGTTCCGAGTGTGTAAACACATTTTGAAAATAATGAAAAAATAATAACATCAGGAACAAGTTTATTTTGTCACTAAAAGTTGCGTAATCGTTTATGTAAATAATTTTACAATTACTTTCCTAAATCCCAGTGTCAGAGAAGTAGCACAACTTTACGTCATGATATGCTTTAACTCAAACGTTTCGGATTCAACAGACCACCAGTCGGACGACCCTCTCCAAGGTCCTGAAATTTGCTTCCCCAAGCCTGAGCCATGTGACTGCCGAGCTCAGCGCCGAGCTCACTGGTTTCTGGAGATTTCACGTGAGAAACGGACCTCAAGCCCCCCTTTTCTCTCATCCTGCGTCTGCGGCAGTTTTTAAAGGCTCTATTCTGCTCTTTTTCCACCCTCCTCCCCCCGTTTCACACGGATAATGAGGACGTTCAACGCACTGGGAGTATGACAAAAGATTTTAGCATATCGGACTGCTGCTTGCGGTTCTGCAACTATAGTTTTTAATTAAATGCCAACGCGGTGAATGCGTCGGACGAAGTGGACGAGCCCGCTGCTGGAGGTCCGCATTGAGAAAGTCATCATCGTCTCTTTGGGGTTTATTTTATTTAATTTTTCACTTCAGAAGGATGTAACGACCGACCTGCCGTGTGCAGGCTGTCAAAATGCAAAAGGGAATACGACTCAACGATGGTCATGTCACCTATCTGGGGCTTTTGGCGAAGAAGGATGGTACAAGGCGAGGGTGCTTAAGCAAAAAGAGCTCGGACAACACGAAATGGCACACAAAGTGGTTCGCTTTGTTGCAGAACATGTTATTTTATTTCGAGAACGAGTCTAGCTCTCGGCCGTCGGGATTATACTTGTTGGAGGGATGTTTATGCGACAGGGCGCCTTCACCAAAACCTTCTCTGTCAGCCAAGGAGTGCTTGGAAAAGCAGGTAAGGAAAGAGAGAGAGAGAGAGAGAGAGCGCACCGGCACGGACACGCACACACACTTACACGCACCCACAACATGCGCGCACACATGCATATTGCACATGCACACGATCCTCTCCCTATGTGCACAAAATACTGAGAAGGTGCAGCAATGAATGTAAAATTTGCTTCTGTGCGCTAAAAAAAAATTCGGTTTTCTTGCAATATGCACGTATTTTCCTCATACGAATTCGCAAGAGGATCTCAAATCCAATGCAGTAGAAGAGCGTCAGGTTTCAGATTGCTTTGTTTGCACGTTATGTAATTCATGCACGGCTTTAATGATGAGGTAAGAATAAAAAATAACACCTAATGGTGTTACAGCAGTCCTGGTGGCGAGCAATGCAGCGTCTTTAGTTTCGCATCAAACCCTGCTTTCTTTCTTTTTTTTATTTCCCCTCTTGCTCTTCTAAGCAGTTGGCACTTTTCACTGATGCGTAAAATGTAAATATATTTCTGGAAGTGGCGAAGGGCTGGGGAAGGAATTTGAACACATTAAACACACAAATGGTTTTCGAATATCAATCGTCGTGTATTCCACGTTTAAGGGTGGAGAAGTTGGAGCCTATCTAATGGTTTATAAATAAAACAAGCACACATAATGAGAATTTTAGAAGAAAAAAAAGTTACGGTTTCAAGGTTTCCACCTTGTGGCGAAACCATATAGTTGCCGTTTAGCTCCATCTAATCTGTATTACCTGAATCAAACGATTGAGTGTGGAGAGTTCAGTACAGGTCAGTCGCAGTCAGAGGTATGTCTAAAATGTCCTTACCAAACTATAAGTATCATAAATTTGTACATGAAACCACTGTAAATTAAGCTTCGCTCCACTTTCTTTCCACGGCCTGCACAACATGTTGAAAACTGAACCTTGAAATGGGTCTCAATGCTGTTATTGTGAACACGGTGCTCCTCAGAGAGCTTCTCCCCTGCTCTGTAGATAGGTCTGCTATCCAAACTGAGGCCAGACTCTCACTGCGAACAGCTGCCCCTCTGCTGACAAAGCAGAACGCAGCACACGCTCTCAAGAGTTGCTCGAAAGGCGACCAAAAACAGCCAGCCGTCTGAAACCCGCCGTTTCGTTTCTGCAATGAGAATCCGCGCACGTCTGCGTCCTGCAGAAACGACTCCAAATGCAAAAAAAAAAAAAAAAAAATTCCACGTCGTTTCTACGCGTTTGGCACAATGTGGAGAGGTGCGCAAAGATAACAGATTTACAAAGCTGATTTTCGCAAACATTAACGAGACACATCGAACAGAATCATCTAATTGGAACATTTGAGCAACGTGCAACTATTGAAACCGCAGATCACGCCGCACAATCTCTATAATATTGTGTGTTCTCAAATGGAGTTAGTGTGAAAACGATAACGCTTGAGCACGGGGTTTCTATGGCAACCCTTATTTGCATCCTAAAGAATGATGCAGTTGGAAGAGACGCGATAGCAGACACAGGGAGAGAGAGAGAGAGGGGGGGGTAGGAGGAGGAGAGAGAGACAAGGGGAGTCAGTGCATCGCATCTCCTTTATTAATGCAAGCGCTATCAGAGTTAAATTTGTTCCTTGCGGTACCTTCGAGGGGTCAGAGTCCAATTATAGAAAAACGCAGCTTGTTCTCCTTTAGTTGCGGCCTCACTTTTGCCAGAAACACGCAAAGCTGGCTGTGTGCTGCATTGGGCATGAGTTATATGTGCCAACAGTTTTCACAATAAAACACTTTAGAGGCAACAGTTGCAAGTAAGGGTAAGACTATCATTCAAATGAAATGGCATGTACGCAGAATGACTGTAAACATGCTCATGTCTTAAATATATTCTGATATAGATTGTGGTGCTAGAACACAGAGCAGAGTCTGAGAACGGCAAAGGGAACAAAACAAGCTTTTGTTGAATAAGTGTAAAGATCATGAGGTAAAACTGTAACATGTCTGCTTCTTTTTGTCAGTTTTTTTCATATTGATTACTCCAAATGTGGAGCAACATGGCACAAATAACGATTAGCTGCAGGTTGAAAGCTGCATCTGCAGACCAACGATTGGTCTCATTTGATCTGACCAAGGCAGTTCAAAGGAGAGACAATGGCTAGTTTTAGGGTGAAGTAATGCTGTGTTAGAAGAGAGTTGTACACCACTTGAAACCTTTGATTTATTTTCAAATATATGTATGCATATATTGAGATATATGCATATATTGAGATATATGCATACATAATCTGCCTGTCTCTGTTGACACGTCTTTGGTGATTTGAGGTATTTTTTGTAGAAAAATTTGTGGCGCATAAACAAACTACATAAATCTAAAACCACTAAGCGTTTATTATCTTTTGTGATCATCAAAGATTTCAGGGATGCATTCATTTTGACTACATTTGAGTTTGACACTTTTGGTCAAGCCCACACAATATAGGTTAACTTGCAAAAGTATCCAAACCCTTTGAACTTTAGCAGTTTCCCTGAATAACAAACCTTATATTCAGCTAGTTGGGGTTTTTTTGTAACAGACCAACAGAAAGTGGTGCAACATTGCGATTTATTATAAATCAGATACATAGTTTTCAAAGTCTCCTGAAAGTCTAACTTATAAAAGGTGCTGCACATTTGTAGTCAGCATGTTATATTCAGAGAACACAAAACCAAAATCCATCTGTCTTCAGAAGTTACCTAATTAGTAATTAGAGCTGTGGTGTGTGCAATTTTACATAAGTATTAATAAATCGGTTCTGTGATGGTATCAGATGTTTCCGCATAACACTACTTAACAAATAGCACTGTCAAGACCAGAGAACAGACAAGTTGAAAGCAGATTTAGGTTATAAAACATGCAGAGCTTTGAAAATCAAAATTTCCCAATGAAAGTAAGCAGAAATGTAAACTTTTTGAGGCATTTCTGTTCATCTGCTCATGTCAGCATGACAACTATAAGCTGTGCATTCCACAAATGATCTTTATGGAAATGTGAACATAGGAAGTCATTTTTAAAAGAACGCAATAAAAAATTCTTTTGTTGTTCCCTACGCGCCATATAGCCGGAGATTATCTTAGATGAGATCACAATGCAACTCCATGTAAAACACTATTTGCAGCAAACCACTAACACTGTCCAACAGTGAATAATGGTAGCAGCAGCATCATGATCTGGAAGTACTTTTTATTAGCAGGAAGAGGAGAGCAAGGCCAGAGTTGACTTGAAGGTGAATGGAGCTCAAGGCTGGGTGATGCTTCAGGAACATCTGATAGATGTTACAAATGAATTAAGACCCATGGTGAGGTCCAGCTTCAATCAGAATGTTAGTGGAGCCACAGCTGCAATGGAATGATTTAGGTTGTCCTAGTGAAAGTCCAAACCTAAGCTGACCTAGGATTTTTAGGTCACAGCTTCCCTCCAGGCAGTGCGACGGAACTCAAGCTCTTTGATTTTATAAAAAAAAATCACCATATGATTAAACACATCCCAAAAGATTTGAATCTGTAGTTGCAAAAACAACGCTAGCACTCACCCTGCATCTGATGAAGACCTTTGACAGGTTGGTCCACCTGGTGAGGTCTTCATCGGATAAGCTGCAGTTTGTCTACCGGCCTGGTATTGGGGTGGACGACGTCATCGTCTACCTCCTACACCAATGCTTTTAACACCATTCATTCTGGACTTCAGAGGGACAAGCTGCATCTGTAAGAAGTGGACCGCCACATGTTCCATTGGATAATGGATGACTTCTCTGTCCATTCGTAGTATTTGGTGACACAGGGCTGTAAGGAACCCTGCTGACACTGGCCCTCTTCAACCTCTACACTACAGAAGTCCATGCTACAGACTTCTCCATTAACTCCCTGAGTTGCCATATGCAGAAGTTCTCTGACTCTGCCATAGTCAGCCTCTTCAGGTGAGGACGACTCAGAGTACAGGCGGTGAACTCAGGACTTTGCGAAGTGGTTCCAACAGAACCATCTCCTGACAACGTTGAGAAGATCAATGAACTGGAGGTGCATTTCCACGTGGTCAGACCCAGTACACCGACAGCAATGAATATCCGGGTGCCTGACAATGAGGTAGAGGCCGTTTAAACCCACCCGGGTTTATTTACTCAGATTGTCTTCATCTGAAGTTAAAATTTTAGTGGGGCATTAAAAAGATTAAATAAATAAATTGAAGGAGAAATAATCACAGCACTGTTGTATGCATGGTGGATTCCTTCAGTTGTTTCCTTCACCAGGTATTCTCTTGTTTGTCTTAAGGTAAGGCATGTTATTTTAAACCTTGTTTTAATACAGAATACCACCAGAGCAATTAAAAACATAAGGGCATCACATAAAATTATTTTCAATCAAGTAAAATATTCTGTATGTCCCACAGCTGAAAACAAAGAAAGACTTCTCTTTATTTCTTGAGTCAGTTTCAGTCCAACAGACAGAATAATAAAACAACAGCTGTGAACAACTGTTCTGACTGACCAGAGTTGCTAGGAAACAGGTTCTGCACTGTTCTGTACCCAGTCGTGGCTCCAGCCTCTGTGTCTTATAGCATTTCCTCCAGGGAACCATGAGACATCCCAGGATCTGAATTGGGGGAGGCTTTCCTCAGTGTGCTCCATCAGCTGCACTGGTGGGCGAAGAAGATGTGGCTTCCCCAGGCTCTGTGTGGTTTAAATCACCGGCTTGATGTCTGCAGCAACAAGGCACCAGAACAAACACACAAAGTAGTGGATAGGCCTCAGTCGAGCAACTGTGTGTAGCAGATGAAGATTATATTAAATGCAGTATTTCTGCACACAATTTGAAGTCATACATATTTGACTTAAACCTAAGACAAAGTTTGGGAAAGATAAAAGCAGATTTCAAAACAACAAAGTCTGTCAAATGGAGATGTGTCAAATTGGATTAATTGATTTTTAGCACCACAATCGGCAGAGACAACCTGATGGAAAAGTGCCTTACTGGGTCAGATGAGGCCGAAACTCTTCTGGAACCAACATGCATCTCCGCCCTGTTACCATCAACTCACTTCCAACAGAGCAAATTTTGTAGCACCAAAAATAAATTAATCTACAAGGTGCCTCTTGATCCTATAAGTACAAACCAAAGAAATAAACCTTGTTGGAACTTCATATCAGATTAAGATGTTGCTGTATATATACATATCCCACCACTCATTATTTGCTTCCTCTTCTTTGTTTCAGTACTACTTTACTGTCAACTTCACTCACGAAAACCAAAAGGCTCTTGAGTTGCGCACAGAGGATGTAAAAGACTGTGATGAATGGGTGGCTGCAATATCACACGCCAGGTAAAGGTGCACACAAAGGCAATTAGACACTGGATTAGCATAAGACATCTATTGGGGCTCTCAGACATATGACTTGGTTAGTTTAACATGACACGAAGCTGCGTTCATTAGCATCAGACATGTTACTCAACATTCAGCACATAACTAAGTGTGTTTTGTGTGTACTTTCATGTGATGCAGTTACAGAAACTTGGCCACAGAGCATGAGTCTCTCATGCAGAAGTATCTGCATCTGCTTCAGATTGTCGAGACAGAGAAAACAGTTGCTAAGCAACTTCGTCAACAGATAGAAGATGGCGAAATAGAGATTGAAAGGCTAAAGTCAGAGGTAATATTTACAGATTTTTGTTGTTGTTGTTTTTATGCTCACAGGAAACACTGCAATCTAATGTATGTTAATCCCAGGTATTGGAGATCATCACAGTTGCCAATAAATGGAACAAATATTGGTAAAGCCTATGCAAGCATTTCCTCTAACTTAATTTTTATATGTATTCATAATATCTCTTAGGTTTTAGTATGCTATAATGTTGAATATATGGTTATCTTGAAAATAAATTTAAAAAAAAAATTAAATTATTATGTATTTTGGGATGAAAGGTGTTATATTTAAAGATTGTTACTGTGTAAGGTCAGAGAAAGTTACTTTTGTCGTTTTGTCAATATTTTGCGGACAAGCAGACCATGTTTGTAATCAAATACCATTTTTTTTAAATGTGAAGGTTTTTAAAGAGCCATAAAATAAGTCAGAGAGTGACTAACTTGGTGAAACGAGCCAGTTCTCTACTTTGCATCGACTCCCAAACAAATAAGGAAAAAGCCTTCTATGAACTTGAATATCGGCTTGTATTCTTAGGATCAAGTAGCCATTTTACTTTAATGTGAAAACATGAGGCTCAAATCGTTTCTGGAATATGCATGAACTCTCTATGAAATGTCGTGACAGCTAACTGTTTCTGTGGTAACAAAATGAGAGAATCCATTTTCCACAGATTTGAAGAGCTCAGAGTAGGTTCTCATTGGATTTATATTTTTCTAACATCCCAATTAGCTTTTATTAATGAATAATACTTTGACTGAATCAACCGTCAATAAAAACTCTGGATTTTACTGACAGATGTTTAGAACTGACTCTAGGCACAGTTGCAAGCGAAGTGAACAGTACCAATTTTCACTCTTATGACCTGTCCAGATGACTTAGTCACTTTGTTTACTTGCTGCTACAGTAAGTGTGAGGAAGATAACAACCAGAGTGTGAACGATTAGTCTTTATTTTGGCTGCTTTTCTCGCAGATTGCTGGACTGCTCAAAGACAATGAGAAGATCCATGCTAGCCCAGCAGCCGCCCCGACAGACGACGACTCAGAAATCAAAAAGATCAAAAAGGTAACTCCGTAGAATTGAGACTTTCAGCGTCATTTCATTCATGCATTCGCGTTTTAGATGTCAACAGACTACACTGCCTGCTGCAGGTTCAGAGCTTTCTGAGAGGCTGGATCTGCAGGAGAAAGTGGAAGACCATCATCCAGGATTACATCCGCTCACCTCACGCGGAGAGCATGAGGAAGAGGAACCAGGTGGTGTTCAGCATGCTGGACTCAGAGGCCGAGTACGTCCAGCAGCTTCACATCCTGGTGAACAACTTCTTGAGGCCACTGCGCATGGCCGCCAGCTCTAAGAAGCCGCCGATTACACACGATGATGTCAGCAGCATTTTCCTCAACAGGTTGGTTCGTTCTTTCTCACAGAAATCTTGAGGCGGTACTGTAGTTTCCAACTTTCTTCTTCTCCTTACACAATATGTGGTGGACAAATCCATTACATATCCTCAGATTTGTAGGACATTATGAAACTAGTTGATATTATGAAAGTAGCTAGCTCAAAATATTTGAAATTTTTTGCAAAATGGGGAAAAAAAATCTTCCTCTTGGCTTTTCAGTGGCAAGCAAAATGAAATATTCCATGTTACAAGCATGTCAGTTGTAATTAATTTTCTTTAGCAAGACATTGAGTGACTATCAATAACATAAACTGCATAAAATACAATTTTTTGTTGGAAAACCATAAGCATTGATTTTACTATGAGGAGCTACTCTACATTATTCTCTCTGGCATTTTTGTTTTTCCATGAATAGTTGATTTTGTTCTTCAGCTTCTATTTTGAAGTCAAAGTAAGATGAAAATCAAAACCAAACAGCAGAATTTTGTACTCCAACTCCAGATTTATCTTGAGATTTATAGGTTTTAAATGTTATTTTTACTAATTAAATAATGTTTTGTTTATTTTTTTCTTATTTTAGTGAAACTATTATGTTCCTGCATCAGATTTTTTACCAGGGTTTGAAGGCCAGAATAGCAAGCTGGCCAACATTAGTACTGGGTAAGAATCCTCTATTTTTTTACTCTCATCGTACAAGATTAAAATAACCTCAGAGCCCCTTTAAAATGTATACTTCCTTTGTATTGGCACATTTCCACAGCTGACCTTTTCGACATCTTGCTACCCATGCTGAACATCTACCAAGAATTTGTTAGAAACCACCAGTACAGCCTGCAGATCCTGGCTCACTGTAAGCAAAACCGAGATTTTGATAAGCTGCTGAAACAGTATGAGGCCAAGCCCGACTGTGAGGAACGAACTCTGGAGACTTTCCTCACTTACCCAATGTTCCAGGTTAGTTTGTTTTTGCCATTAAGGATCTTTTTGAATACCACATAAACAACCATGTTTTGCTGTCAGTGTTCTGCTTTAACCCGAACCGAGCTCTCCTTGCAGCTTGTAAGAATATTCATCTTAAATCAGACAGTTTCTCCATATATAGAATGTCCATTTTCAACTATGCTGTGGTCACAGTGCCTGTCTTATTTACTGTTGTGTCCTCTCCAGATTCCAAGATACATTCTTACACTCCATGAGCTTCTGGCCCACACTCCCCACGAGCACATAGAAAGAAACAGCTTGGACTACGCCAAATCTAAGCTGGAGGAGCTTTCGAGGTATTCACATGACCAAAACTCAGAATCATCACCAAATCTCTACTTATCTTCAAAGATAGGTCCTGCTAAATCTGAATGATGACATTTCCTCTATTGTAGAATAATGCATGACGAGGTGAGCGAGACGGAAAACATCAGGAAGAACCTGGCAATAGAACGCATGATCATAGAGGGCTGCGAAGTCCTGCTCGACACCAGCCAGACGTTTGTGAGACAAGGTATCCTCCGCCGCTATCACAACACGAGGGGAATTCTTGTCCTTTCACATTACCAGACTGACAGCCTGATCGCACAGGGAGCAGAGGGAATTGCTTGATGCTCTTTGGGAAGTGTGACCATTATTCGCAGGGAGAGTCTGTAATTTCCTAATGTAATTAGACTGTTCTGAGGCACACTGATGATGAATCAGGAACTGTAAATGTCACATGTCCCCAATAGGCCTGTGTGGGTGAGGAGAGGGGGAAAGCGGTGGAAGCTGATTCAATCCCTATTATCTAATGTACTACATGTTTGTTTCTCTCTGGGAGTTTTTCACTCTTGCTTTTATGTTTATACATTCAAAATGAGATATTTCAATATCTGAACTTTTGTTTTTTTTAAATTATTTCTGTGTGGAATTTAATCACACAAAATTCTTCCTATTTTAGATCTTTTAGGAATAATATATATATATATTTTATGTTGTTTTACCTGTCGTCAGATTTAAAACTTTTCAAACATTGTCTTAGTAGCTAAACTCTAAAGTATCTTATTTGTTCCACAAGCTTCTGACAACAGTTTGCCAGAGATTTGACCTATTTTTCTTTAAGGATGACTGATGACTGAGTCAGGTTTGTAGGTCTCATTGATCTCATACACCTTTTTTTACGTTCTGCCTACAAATTATCTATGGTGCTGAGATTAAGACTTTGTGAAAGCGACTCCAAAAAGATACCTTTGTCATCTTTAAGTTACTTTGCAATTAATTTGACGGTATGGGAAAACATGTGGGGGCTGAAGATTTAACTTTCTGTCTGATATTGTGATGTTTTGAATCGATATGTACACAATCATTTATATCCTCGTGATATTTTGTGATCTGCATTTCTTATTCATCACAATAAGACCCACACTGCTACTGCCATTACCTTACTTCCCAGCTGGGAAGGCGATTTCCGTCTTGCAGCCTTCCCTCTTTTTCTTTGAGATGTAATGATGGTCATTGTGGTGAAACACTTTGAACTTAGTTCCATCAGACCACAGCACATATCTCCACAAGTTAAGGTTTTGTTCCTTGGTCCATTAATCAAATGTTAACAGCTTCTTGGTAATGTCTTCTTCTCTGACTGGCTTTTCAGTTCAGGTCAGTGCAAGAAATAAATAGGCACTACCTAATTTAGTGTAAATAGTGACACTCTTTTACTCTCTTTGTTCAGCAGCTTCATAAGAGTTGTGTTAAATTGCAAAAAAAAAAAAAAAAAAAACAATCATCACTAGTACATAAAACCGGTATCTCATACCTAAAAGGCAAGATGGCTGGATATCCCCATGCTGCTTATACTTACACTGAGTTAACATATGTAGCTTTTTTCGGTCATGGCGATCCCACTTTTGAAGCATTTTTACACCATACCCACTTTCAGCAAGCCACACTGTGCGCACATTCATTCACTGCTATGCAAAGCATTAGGTAACTGGCAGCTAAGTGACTTTCCCCAGGGCACATTGACATATGGCAGGTTAGGAAGACAGAATTGAAGTCACAACTTTCTGCAAAATGACTCATCTTACCGGTGAGCCATCACACACCCTAGTACGTAATAGTTTGCTTAGATGAAAATACGAACACCTCAAGGCATGTAGAAATTTTAGCCAAGGGTGAACCAGAGACATTTTCTTCCTAATGTCTTGACTGATTACTTTTAGTTTTTGTGTTTCCATTATGTCACACAAAGTGCAAAGGCGCTGCCTAGGAATACATCCAGAGACATAAAGTTTTGAATTTGAAGTAAACAATATAAAATGACCTCATCATTTTTTGGATTCTTAAAATAAAAATCATGTTGTCAATCCTAACTGATGTGAAACAGAACAAGATTAGGTTTATTTCATTGCAGATGATAAGGGGGGGAAAATGGTTTTTGTCTTTTTAGGTACTGCATGCAAAAATCTGGTTTCTACTGTTAATATTTATCTCCTTTTCTATTTGTGGACTGTAGGGTCTTTAATCCAGGTGCCAATGAGCGAGAAGGGCAAGATCACCCGTGGGCGACTGGGTTCTCTCTCTCTGAAGAAGGAGGGGGAGAGGCAATGCTTTCTCTTCTCCAAGCATTTGATCATCTGCACTAGGGGTTCAGGAGGCAAGCTTCATCTCACTAAGGTGGGCCTAAGCTGGAGAGCTGCTAGAACTGTATATTTTCTTCATTTTTAACATGTCTTGTGGTACGGTAAATGTTCAATATTAAAAAATAAAGAGCCATAATCAACAGCACACATATCAAGAGTGAATGCACCAATGCAGGCATGTGGACAAAATGAGGATAACGTCAAGGCAGTCTGTGTTTTCTGAGCGTATTTGGTCATACGAATATTTAGTGGGGAATGTATTATTCATATATATTTATGTAACCTTAACAACAACAAAAGGGAAGGAAAATATTTTAAATAGCTCTACAGGATGTAATTAAGGTGTCATTTATGATGAAGAATGAATATTTATTCCCACTTAAAGTAGCTAAAATTAAACACTGAAACATTACATCAGAACTACTCTGAAAGCCAAAACTTCTAGGTATTTTCACAGAGCTTTTTTAGGCTGTTCACACTAACTGATCCGGGTTGTTGCACCTTTACGTCTTTATTTCTCCTCCGAACACACTTGTTTGATTTTCAGCTGAAATGCGCAGAACAGATGACAGATGGCGAATATTTTTAAATAAATTACTATGGTCTCCATTTATTTCTTCATCAAAAAGCTGCTGTTTTAACAGGGGCATGCAGACTCTTAGATCTGCTGTACATTTGTGTCCAAGAAGTTAAACAGCGCTGACGTTATTACTCCACATAACTCAAACCTGAAGGTTTTAAGATCCGACTTATGTTATTGATTCTCGTAGTTCAATCTACACATGGTGTGCATGCAAACATTCATCTGCATTGCAGTAAGATCAATCTGTCATTTTTTTTTTCACAAACTCTGAAAAATGTACATTCTAAAATTATTAGTATTTTAGCAGGGTTGCTTGCTGTTACACAAAGATGCATTCTGTTGAGTGAAAAACGGCTGGTGTGAAACACTAAATCTATTTTTTTACGTGTTATTTTTAGAACGGAGTGGTCTCGCTTATAGACTGCACTCTGATGGAGGAGCCTGAGGGGACAGATGACGAGTGTAAGAGTTTAATTCATGTTCCAGCTTGCAGCAATACGCATTATATGCAGTATGTGTTTGAGATTTTGTGTAATGTCTGATTGCCACAGTGCATAATAATGTAATAATGTTATAAATTCTGTCATTGGAAGTGACAAAATTTTAATCAGTTCAGCAGAATAACCAAAATATTTTCTTGCAGGAGCCATTATGTAAAGCAACAAAAGAACGGTATTATATATTTTATGGTATTCGATAAGTGATCATTATTTATATTAGGAGCAGACATAATGGCTCACCACATCACTGTAAAATAGGATTTTACTAATATTCAAGAACAAAATCACAAAATAACTTGGAATTGACATTTTAACTCTGTAACATGTTGTAGTAGTGGAGGCTCACATAGAGTGGCTCACATCACCAAAACTTATCTTCTTATGTATTCCAGAAAGAATACAGATCCTTACCTTCAGTTTGGAGTCTTTAAAAACCTCCTAACATCTTCCATTTCACTACTTTCCATAACACATACAGGTTGCTATGTTCCATTTAGCCTTCCTGTTGTCTGCAGAAAGTCTTGCTCTCTCACAGAGTTTTGCAACCTTAATGAAATGCAGACATTCATTGAAAACAGTTTCTATGATTTAGCTTCTTGCTAGTTTGTGCTTCCTCTGACTTTATTTGAAACGCCTCAGGGATTGTAAACTTAGCTAACACTGAATCTTGTTTAATCTGTAACAGCTTCCTCATGAAGCAGTGTTGTTATCGGCGTATGGTGCAGTTACTGACCAGTGGGTCACTGGTCAGGGCTAGAAAGCTGTTAGTTCCGGTTAGGCGATTTCTCATCTATAAGAGAATCAAATTATTAAAGACATCTTGCTAGGTATACTAGAGCGATTTCTCTGTCCTTTACATCACAAGCTTTGTATTATAAGCTGATTTTGCTACAGTTAAATGAAATATATATTTTTTGTGCTATGACTGCTTAATTGATTAGAGCTATAGAGAATGACATCTTGTCTTTTTGCTCCCCTCAAAGCTAAATCCGATAAGAGCGGTCAGGACATGGAGCACCTGGATTTTAAGATTGTTGTGGAGCCAAAGGACAGTCAGTCATTCACGATCATCCTGGTGGCCTCCTCCAGGCAGGAGAAGTCTGCGTGGACCAGTGACATCAGCCAGGCACGTCAACACACATAACAATCCCCAGCAGAGAGACACGAAGCTGAGCGTGTCGGCTGAAAGCTTTCATATTACGGAACTCACTAACACTTCCTCTGTCTCTTCTGTTTACTTCACTGCCCCTTTCCTGCAGTGCATAGACAACATCCGCTGCAATGGGCTGATGATGAACGCTTTTGAAGACAATTCTAAAGTCACAGTGCCACAGATGATAAAGTGAGATATATTTTATTTGCGTTCAATACTGTGTGCATCCTGCCTTCTCCAAGCCCTTTCTTTTCTGATCTTTGTGGGCCATTCTTTTGCAAATAGATCCGATTCGAGTCTGTATTGTGATGATGTGGATATCCGCTTCAGCAAGATGATGAACTCCTGCAAAGTGCTGCAGATTCGCTACGCCAGCGTCGAACGTTTGCTGGAAAGACTGACCGATCTCCGCTTCCTTTCGATTGACTTCCTGAACACTTTCCTGCACTCCTACCGCGTGTTCACCACCGCCGACGTGGTGCTGGATAAACTCATTACCATCTACAAGAAGCCCATCAGTGCCATCCCTGCTCGGTGAGTCATGAGGCATATTTGAGCATATTTGAATGTTTTACTGCCATTGATGACACTTTTAATCAGAAAACAAATAAAACTCTTAAGAGTCTGGCATATCAGCATCTCTTTTGTTGGATAAAAGGCTGAGTCTTGTGATGTTTGTTCCCCACTTAAATGTTTTGACATTTTAGTCACGCTAAATGCTTTAAATAATCAAACAAATTCTTATCACAAAGACAAGCTCACAAAATACTAAATGCAGTTTGCTAATGATTTTATTAACTAAGCAAAAAAATCCATCTAAATCAATCTTGCCCTATGTGAAAACATATTTACTTCCTGTACCTAATTAGTCTTGTTGCTGTTGTCAGTAGGTGCCATTAGTGTTTGAGATATTTAGAAATTTGTCTTCCCTGTCCGTGATAAATCACAAACCTTGACTATATTTTCTTTTTGGAAAGCTGAATTCAGTTTCTCCAGCCACTATACTTAAACAATGCTAGCATTACAAAATCAGGAAACCATCTAAATGGAATCAGTATAACAACATGAAATAGGCAAAAAGCGACACATTGTGGCCCAAAGAAATTGAAGAACAGATGCTAAAGCAAATCACTAATATCCATTGGTCTAGAAATAACTACAAAACCATTTATCAGTTTTTGAGAATCTTGCAAACCTCATCAAAAGCCATTATGCAAACATGGACAAAACATGGAAAAGCGATTAATATTCTTCAGTGTGGCCAGTGGGCCAGAATGACCCTGAGAGTGCATTGAAGACTCACAAAAGAACAAGAGAATCAGCTAAATATCTGCAGAATTTCCTTGCAGTCTTGAGGCTGATTTGATGCTAAATGTGACCTTGAAGATTTGCCATAATCAATGGTACTATCAATTCTGCAGCAAACCTGATGTCCTGCCATCGGTTTGGGACCTTAGCCAATGCACACATGGGTACTGCAGCAAGTCCACCTGAACAGCTAAAAGAAATAACAAAATTGTGGTTTGGGAGCGATTTAGCCAAAGTTGGGAAGCTCTGTTATGATTTTAAACCATTTATGGCTGAAAACATTCAGTTGCAGGTTAATTAAAACAATCATGCAAAGAACAGACAGCTAAATTTCCGCCACAATAATTTAAAAGAATGACTCCATGTTATCAGAAAATATATTTAACAAGCTGAAACATTTAAGAGAGACAAAAAAGAAGAAGCAGAAGAAATCAGTCGGAGGCCAGATACTTTTTCTCTGTGCCATATTTGTTTCAGCAGGTAGTGAGAAGACAGAAAGGCATCAAATCAGGGACAATGCTCTATTATGTTTCAGTTTGTCTGAATGAACTTCTGTAGGTTGAATGTGTGCTTTGGGTCAGTAATTGGGTCCGGTTAGTTCTTTTTGGCTGGGAGTGCCCAAACTCTGATCTGTCACACTATGGCAACCATGCTTAATGCTGCAGGACCCCACCCTTCCCTTGTTTCCCTCTCTTCGTTTTTTTTTTTTTTTTTTGAGAATATCTGTAGCGTGAAATATAGACAGAAGTGTTGCATTGTGGGCTAACTCCCAGCACTGCATGCCTAGAGTGAGGACCCAGCTGTGGGGTTCAGATCAGACAGAACTCCCCATGTCCACGCCCTGCAGTATGCTTTCCCATGGTGCTTGTAATGTCACTGTGAGACACCTACACTTGGCTGCTTGTGTCAGCAGTAGCCATGCGCACTATCACTCGCTGTGCTATTTATGGGAACCCGTGAGGTCGGCAGGAGGGTGGCAGGGAGTGGGAGAGGTTTACTGAAATGCTGCAGTCTGTATCCTGCTCTAAAATGTTGAGACTTGGTCGCAAAAACAGTTTGGATTTGCTGGATTTGCTCGTTTCACAAGAAACGTATAAAGTTCTGGATAGAAGTTTATATGCACTCATCCATGGAATGAATGTAATATTAATTTGTGATTTTTTTTTTTCTGTGATTCATTTGAACTGTTGCTTTTTGTGGGTGGAATCATAATACAACAAACAAATTCACACCTTTTTTTTTAAAAAGACCCAAACAAACAGTAATTTAATGAATGCATTTGAATCAAGTGTAGCTTTTCTCCTATCCACACAGGATCAGAATTATATATTAAATATATTTTTCTTCATCAAATTAGACTCAGTTACCATAATCCTGTATTCCATAGACTGGCACTGGGAATTTCATAAAAAGAGAGTTGGATAACAATCATGGGAACACAGTCTTGGAGATACGCAAATGGCAGAGCCAAGTGCAGCTCCAGTCAAATTTATTAAATCTGGCATAACGTGGTTAAAACTGTGTTGAGTTGTTTTCATTCATCTTGACTTATGGTGAATCCAATCTTTGAAGTTCCACCCAGATTCATTTGGTTTGTTTTGGTGAATCTGCAATGTTCATTCATGTATTTAGAACTTCAAATTATGCCCGTAAGTGTTTTTGGTCCTGGGTTTGAATCCTGGTGTGGGTTCTTTCTGCATGTAGTTTGTTTCCGCCGATAGTCCAAAGAGATCACTGTAATGTTAATTGGTTTTTATAAGTTGCCCTTAGGTCTATGTGTGTGAAGGCATGGTAATTTTTCCTGTTCATCTTTGGCAATGTGAGGAACTGGCAACCTGCCCAGGATGCACCCTGCTTCTAGTCTGATGACTGATGGAGATAGGCACCAGCTGCCCACTTACATAGATAAGCAGATATGGACAGTGGATGGATGGATGTATATTTCTCTAATTCCTTTCTGTAATACGCAATTAAAGGTCAATAAGGCAGAACATGAATTACTCCTTCAGATTTTTGAAACCAATGAAATAATTTATACAAATGAGTTGCTTATCATTTGCCACAGTTAATGATTGACTGCATGCGAGGCTTGATCCTTTTACTACTCCACCAATTCAGCCAAGAAAGGAACTCTAATATCCCGATGTCATACAAGTTTATGCAAACCTCTGACCAGTACCATAAGTGTTCTTTGTTCAGTTAGCCTATTATCTAAATAAAATTCTACTATTTCATACAAACATATTTCTTTATGCTAACCACCATGCAGGTCCCTGGAGTTATTCTTTGCCAGCAGTCAGAACAATAAGCTTCTATATGGAGAGGCTCCGAGCTCTCCCAGAGCAAGCAGGAAGTTTTCTTCCCCTCCTCCTCTTGCTATTGCCAAAAACTCATCCCCCAACCGCCGACGCAAGCTCTCTCTCAACATCCCCATCATCACTGGGGGCAAAGCTCTTGACCTGGCTGCCCTCAGCTGCTCCTCAAATGGCTATGCAAGCATGTATTCCACCATGTCGCCATTCAGCAAGACCACCTTGGACATCAACAAGCTGTACGTGTCCAGCCCGATCACAAGCAAGATCCCTGATGAGGGAGAGGACAAGAAAGACAAGGTGGAAGACACATCAGTGTGCAAACAAGGTTGGTCGGCTGCAGGCAGTCCTAGAAAAACGCTTCCTTTGATTTTATACTGACATTATAATGTGATCAAAACCTTGGTCTTCATTCAGATCTTTCCGTGCGAGAGGAAAGCGACAACGATCAAAACCAGAGCGATGACGGGGATCCAGAAGCATCTCCCACCAAGTCTCCAACTACACCAAAAAACGTCAAATGCAAAAACTCCTCAGGTACATTGCGTCCAAAACAAGAAGTGTGACATAATCTCACATCATGAACATGATAGACAATCTTCTGGACGGCACACTCCCCTAAACACTCAAAATGTATCCTGTAAACTATTTTTTTTTCAGTTTCAGTTAGACACATTTTAATTACTTGCAGTGCTAAAATAATTACTTTCAAGGATTAAAAAAAAAATGTCTTCCTTCTTCGAGGGCTAAAATGTTCTGTATGTTATCTAGAATAAAAATAGGAATAAAGCCACTGCACATCATAATGTGTTCATGGTTCATGAGCATGTGGGGGAAACCAGATCTTGGCTACAGTAGGTGTTAAGAAAAATTTGTGTCATAGCAACTACATCAAGAGCGTGCTTTCCCTGCCGCCCCCAGTAATGAGTCTGTTTCACTGCCACCAAGATTATTTTTGCCTTATAAATCTATTGCCAAAAAAAAAATGCATGCTAGATTTATAACAACAAGTCTTGGACAAAAACATGTACATTTAGTGAAACTGTTGAGCAGGGTTACAGATTTGCATCGGCGTATGAGCTGGTGATTCGAACAGGGCAGAGAGCTGAGAGTCTGTTGATTTCACTGTTATGCTGATATTTGCTGGCTATATTTAGCAGCAACCATCTTAAATATCAAAGCCTCTTGAAGAGAAAAGTCTAGAGGGAAACTGTTGTGTCGGTCTCTAGTGCTCCCTAGTGGAGGCGTGTGCAAGCAACACCGGGTTATTCTGCAGTCTGAATAAATTCGGTTATTTTTAGTAAAATGCCGTTACATAACAGTTCTTGTTTGAAAATGATTTATTTTGACTGCAGGAACCTATTAATTTTTATTTTATCTGCAGAGTTTTCTCTGTTTTCCTACAACAATGGCATGGTCATGTCCTCATGTCGAGAGCTGGACAACAACCGTAGCGCTTTGTCTGCTGCCTCGGCCTTTGCCATTGCCACAGCTGGAGCCAATGAGGGAACGCCTACCAAGGAAAAATATCGGCGGATGTCCCTTGCCAGCACAGGTATGTGGTCTTGTTAGTCAGGTCAAGGCTCAATTGGACCATAAAATATTTGGCAGAACAGGGACATTTGGGCCCATTTGTCCACCTCTAACATCTCTTTTTGCATCCATCCCTGCTCTTTAACCAATAAAAAAATTAAGTCTGAATGCACTCTCCAGTATTTTGTTTCACAATCACATCAAATTAGAAGTTCTTTTATCTTTACAACAACATATACTAAAACTGACTTAAAAGGTTCCTTCCTGACTTTTTTCTTGTTCAAGTCATAATTTTTTCTGTTGCTGCTGCTTACTTATTGATAGATCGGCTTGTCTTAATTGCACAGTTAAAATGAAGATGAAGGAGAAATAAAAAATTTAAAAAACATCTTAAACTCTTAAGCTTATACAATATCTCAGCTGTAAGTGTGAATGGGGTCCCCCCCATAGAAGCTAGGAGCTTTTTGTGTGTGAGATCCAAGTCCTTACACACAAAATGAGTAGAGTCTTGAAAGTGGCAAGATGTCTTTTGCAAAAAACTTGGCATAAGCATTTTAATATTTAGAAAATATTTGTGGTGTAAAGTTTTTCTAGTTGGAAACCGATTCAATTGATATGACTTTTTGTTGGCGAATGTTGAACTTTATAGGTGATTTGGAAATGTATGACTGTAATAATTGCAATAATATGTAAATAAAGTTCAAAGTTTTATGCAGGATGAGAGTCTCAACTTGACAAAGCATTTGAATATAAAACATTGATTGCTGAGGTAAAAGCTAGATCTCACAATGTTGTGTTTATTTTTGAGATAATTTATCTGCATATCAGAGTTGTTTTTTTTTTTTTTTACAAAATATTATATAGTTTGTCTTGCAAATATTGGGGGAAGTTTTACTTCATCGATACTGGATATCTATTTTTACCAGATCACTATTTCCGAGTTGTTTAAATATGTGTTGCTTGAGTAGGCATTGGCCAACTTCCTCCATTATTATATACCACTGTTTTTAAACATTTAAAGAAAATGCTGTAGTTTCCAGAGTCTTCATTTGTGGCATATAGAAAAGAGATAGGAAAGCTCTGCCCTGCTTTCCAATAACCTGGCTGAAACAATGCTCCATTTTCCCCTTTCTAACATAAATACAAATCTGGCTGTTTGACAGCTTTTGCAGACAAGAAAAAATAGCTTGAGAGCTCAAGGAGTACAACCTATCCAACAGGTTTAGGAATTTCTGTTTTAAAACAATACTTGGTTATCTAACAATGGAATGTGTCATGACTTTCTATATCTTTTGAACAAAGTGCATTCCTGTCAAATCACAAGGGAAGGTATAAGGCTATGAAGTTTCACTCCATTTAAAGATTGCATCAGCAAAACAATACACCACATGCATGAACAGAGGGGCTTAGGAAAGTTACTAAAATTAAAATGACGATAATAATAATAATAATAATAATAATAATAATAATAATAATAATAATAATAATAATAATAATAATAATAATAATAATAAAAAAACAGGTGCTCTTTTGATGCTTCAAGGTTTATTTACAAACACTTTGTGTCTGAAAGGTATCCACAGGTCCCTGCCCACATATGAGAAATATAATTCTAGCATTAGTGTGGTTAAATAATGACTTTGCAAACATAAATATAGGGCTAATTTGAAGTACAACATTTATCAAACTGTTCTGCTCCAGCACTCCTGGGGCCCCAGATCAGCAAGAAGCTCTGAACAGGAGCTCGGTCTACTTATACCCACTGCTAGCACACTTCATTGTATACAATATAAACCAATGTTCACCTTTACTTACACCCTAATAAAAACTGTCATTAAGTGTAAAGAATTAAACTGATTGAAAATTTTGTGGTTTGTTGATGTTTTCCTCACGTTTTACCTTTTGTTATTATTTTTTTTGTTTGTGAACATTAGGGTTTCCTACAGATCAGAGAAATGGTGACAAGGAGTTTGTGATCAGACGGGCAGCAACCAACAGAGTCCTGAATGTACTGAGGCATTGGGTGTCCAAACACTTTCCGGTAAATTCCCAGTTCAGATACATTTAAATGCAGATTATCTCTCTCATTTTTTTTTAAATGACCCAAATAACTTATCTTTGTAAAGTTACTCGGAAGTGTGTTCTCCACATCGTTTCAGGACTTTGAGAGTAACAATGAGCTGAAGACAAAGGTCATTGCCTTCCTGGAGGAAGTGATGCATGACCCTGAGCTGCTGACCCAGGAGAGGAAAGCAGCAGCCAACATCATCAGGTATTACTGACCGCTGCTACATCGTGGGATTAAAATGGGTTTAATTCATTAGTTAACAATTAAATCAGTTTATTTCTTAAGTAAAAATGACAAGAAAACCTTTATTTGATTATTTATGTGCAAATAAATGAAAAGCGGTTACAAATATCATAATTATTAGTAGTGCTATGCTGTAAATGCAGCGCAGTGGCCATGAGGTGAGCAAACAACCAAAACATATTATTTTAAAAATAAAGCAGAAACAAATACATAATTATGACTATCATTATTTTAATTAGAATGATTTTATTTTTAACAAAAAATAAAATAAATAAAAATAAAAAATATTTTATATATATATACATTCTGGTAAGTGTTCCAGATATATTGTTCTTGTCATTTATGAGTACTCATTTTTAATACCGTATTTTCCGCACTGTAAGGCGCACATAAAAACCTTCAATTTCCTCAAAAGCCGACAGTGCACCTTATAATACTGTGCGCCTTATATATAGACCAATATTGAGCCACAACAGGTCTAGCAACTACGATAAGCAGCCGCCGACTTTATTTTCCCTGTAGAAGAAGAAGTGCGCAGTGCATGCTGGGATTGTTGTCAGAACGCTGGTTTGTTAATAAAGTTTGATAATACATTTAAAGCCAGGGGTTGCGGAGGGGCGAGGGAAGAGAGACAGAAACTGCTGCGTGTTGATTGGTCTGTGTTACCCAAAAATCAGTAGGGCACAATATCGCAACACCAACACCGTAAGTGAAACAACAACTGGGGCAGCATACTATATAAAGTACTCAGGACCATTTCTGTACGAATATGGATGTGTAATAATAGAGTACGGCAACCTTAAATATGAAAGAGGTTTTAAAATAGGCCGTTCTTTGAAGGTGCGCCTTATAATCCGGTGTGCCTTATAGTGCAGAAAATACAGTACTTATCAAAGTCTTTATTTCATCCCACACCTGAACAAATTGACAAAAACAAAGTTCAACATGGTTTTGTTGAAACCCAATTAATGTTGGAGCTGATTTCATTTTCTCTCTCAGGACTTTAACTCAGGAAGATCACAGTGACAACCAGATCACAATGGAGGATGTGACACAACTGGTGAGTCAAGTCAATAGCTTTTGACATTCACAAATTGTTTATATTAGAAACCCGTAATTTTGGAGTCTTTTTACAGCATTTAATAAATTAATTAAACCGTAACCTACGGTGTTTGAAAAAAACACTGTACAGCCACAGTACAGTGTTTTTTCAAACTTTGTATCTGAAACCTTGTACTTTCCTAGCCCTGCAGACATCTGTGAATTGCCAAGTGGACATGATTTGTCTAAATGTATATGTGTATTGCTTTGTCAAACAAGATAAATGCATATTCTTCACTCAACCCGTTAAAAAATGTATTTTTAACATAATCAACAGGTAATTATGACTAAATCAGCTGTAAACCCTGGTGATGTTGAGATAAGGCTTTAAGATGCATTTAAGCTTTTCATCTATTTTATTCTCTTATGGGCCAAAACTCCAATGACATTAATTTGCTTTACTGTGCCATCAAGTGGCCAATTGATGCAAAGTAGGCTTTAGTACATGAAGTCCCCCCAAAAGACTTGTCGCCATTATTGTGGTAAAAGGTGGCTGTGCAAAGCACTTGAAAAACATCTCAACAAAATATATTTTTCAAGGTTTATTTATCTTTTGCATTTTAACCGATGCTCACATTTGTTTACCTCACTCAGGTGGGAGGGGGGAAGGGCGAGCCGTTTGAGAGCCACTCTGCCTTGGAAATTGCAGAGCAGCTAACTCTGCTTGACCACCTGGTGTTTAAAGTCATCCCATATGAGTAAGTGCCACAGTAAAGTTGAACACTGTGACCTATGCACCACAAAGTCGATTAGTTATTTAAGTGAGGTTCATCTTTCAAGTTCCTCCTCTAAGTTGAGTTCTTTGAATTTCAGGGAGTTCTTCGGTCAAGGCTGGATGAAGAATGACAAAAATGAGAAGACACCATACATCATGAGAACCACCAAGCATTTCAATGATGTAAGCTACATAGACACACTAAAGCTAATTTTATTTACTCAAAAACTTATTTTTCTTTCTCTTTCCTCTGAAGACAAGCAACCTGATCGCAACAGAGATCCTGCGGTGTGACGACTTGGTCACTCGAGTGGCTGTCATAGAGAAATGGGTGGCTGTGGCCGACATCTGCCGTTGTTTGCATAACTACAATGCTGTGCTTGAAATCACCTCATCTCTAAACCGGAGCTCTGTTTTTCGCCTCAAGAAGACCTGGCTAAAGGTCTCCAAACAGGTATGAGTTTCTGCAGATGCTTTTGCAAACTTCTCCCTGAAGCTCTGCCGATAAAATGCATTTCCTATTCACTCTTTTTCATAGACAAAAGCGCTTATTGACAAACTCCAAAAGCTGGTTTCATCAGAGGGAAGGTTCAAAAACTTGAGAGAAGCTCTGAAGAAGTAAGTTCTGTCCAGACACTTCCTATTGAAGTAAGAGAATAAAGGGTCGATAAGAGAAGGTGGATGCTGACAGTACGTTTTCTTTTCACTAGCTGTGATCCTCCCTGTGTACCATATCTGGGGATGTACCTCACTGATTTGGCTTTCATTGAAGAAGGAACACCGAACTACACTGAAGACAATTTGGTCAACTTCTCAAAGATGAGGATGGTGAGATGTTTGGGGCTCTGTTGCATTAGACGCAAATTTGATCTTGACTAGCAGAAAGTAACATCTTGCTTGTTTTCTTTTTATAGATATCTCACATCATCAGAGAAATCAGGCAGTTTCAACAAACGGCATATAAGATTGACCTGCAACCAAAGGTAAATAAGTGACTGTGACTTTTCATCCATGAAATGACTTTTTTTATAAATCAAGGAGACCTAAAGGTGCCCTGAATCCATCTATTTGGAGCTGGCCCTGACAAGGGGAGCTCTGCAGAGAGGAACCGAGAGTCTATCCAGGTTTCTAGGGACCTGAGTGTCAATCTGCAACATATGGGGACAGTTTCTGAAGTTGCATGATTATTAAAAGTGCCTAGATAAGCAAGTTCCCAGGATGATAAATTAGCTTTCGAAGTTCACTGAATTATGACAAGGAACTAGTTTAGGATTTTTTTATCCTTTCCACAAAGGATAAAAAATGCCTTTCACTGCAATTTTCAGGAAAAATAGCACTAAATACATTGGACCAGGCTAAATGATGAGGGATAGGTGCTTGTATCTTCAGAGCAGCAGATATTTTAAAGACGTAGGTCCATGGTTTTGCAATAATCAAGATAAACCCAGAGGAATATAAGACAACGCCACATATTCTGGCTGGTAAGATCTATTCATAAATTGAAGATAATTTAGGGTAACTACTGAAAAATATCTACCTCTTTTAATAACTGAATGTTTTTCAAGTAGCCACCTCTTGACCAGTGGAATAGTGCTTTAAAAATCACACTCAAACCAATAAATGTCAAGTAACAAAAGCATCAAAATGCATGTGTTAGTTAGAAATTGGGCAATGGACCATGGTATGGTTTTAAGAGCTGTTTGTTATACACTAGTGTCTATCAAGCTCAAGATGAACTGAATATACTCCATATTTTTAGGATCTTTGATACAAACATATCTTGGAAGTTTTTTTTTAGATTTGGTGTGGGAAAAAAAATAGTTTTTGCAGTGTTCAAAGAAAATATTTGATTGCCAGAGATCTTTTGTTTGTGAACCTAAACATATTACCTAATCTGTGTCAGTCCTTAACCTTTGCTGTGTCTTGGTCTGTTCCAGGTAGCCCAGTACCTACTGGACAAGAGCTTTGTTCTTGATGAGGAAAGCATGTATGAAGCCTCACTCAGAATTGAGCCTAAAGTGCCCAACTGATGGGGAAAGTGGACCTTCACACTTTGTTTCCTTTGTTAATATTACATATAAGTTAACATCTACATTTGCATTTGTATAGCTGTACATGGTAAAGATATTTGTTCTTCTGTACAGTAGATGTTTAAAGTTGTTTGATGACACAAATAATTTTGGTGTATATTTTTTGTTGTCATGTTGACACCTCCCGTAGGGACCTTTGTTTTAAATTGTTTGAGTATTTTAATAATAATAATAATAATACCAATAATAATAATAGAGGTCACTGTAGTTGCATGCAACTGTGTTTCTTAGTGACCAATGACATTATTTTTGCATCATATAATTCTGTGTCGAATTTGCACTTTCTGAGCACTAATGCTGCTGGCCTTTGTTCAGCAGGCTTGAGTTTTATTGATCATTGAAGTTCTCTGCAACCAATGTAGCATTGTATAAATGAATTGCAAAAAAGAAAAAAAACATCAGGTAAAAGAGCCTGGAGGAAATAGGCCAATTGTATTTTAAAAGAGGGAACAATGATCAGTGGAAATGACAGCAAGATATCCAAAGCATTTGTGTCTCTGTGCTTCCCAAACCAAAAAAGGAAGATATTTGTGTCTTCATTTTTGTTTATCAGTCTAAACCCTGGTGGTTCCCAATAGTTTTTATATCAATTTCATTAACTTTTATTGTGAATCAACCTAATCCGTCCAACCAGGAATGCAATTTAGATGGAGCATTGTTTATATTTGTTATATTTTGAAAATGCTCATGTCATCTTGCTCACTTCTAAGGTACACAGAATTGTGTATCTTTGTTTCATCTTCTAGAGTAATCCTAATCCTTACACTTATTCGGCATTCAGAAGTAGGTTGCTGAAATCACACAGCAAATATGGTCTCCTTTAGATACAGTATTATCAATGATTAAGACATTTTTAGCAAATTTCACAAAATCAGGTTTTGCTCTGGGGATGTTTAGAGTGCAGAGGCGTTTCTAAGCTGATTGTAAACCATAAAATAACATTAATGCTCCAGAATTGGCAATCTGGTTAGAAAAAAACATTGCTTACATGTCAGTTAGACAAAGGTATACTGAGAAATCAGTATTTTTCTTTCTAATTTGTAATAAATATATGCAAACAAAAACATCTACAATTTTAGATTGTCACATTTAAAAAGATATTATGCAGACTTTATTAAAGGGCATATATCATCTATTTTTACAACTTTTCAATTGTGCTTAGGCTTGTAGTTGAAACTTATCTGTTAATTTCCATAACAGAAACTTAGAAATAATTTTATAAAAGCCTTGAAAGAAAAACTCACAGAACAGTGATATTTTCCCACAATCAAAAACTGCCTTGGAATAATGACAAACTGGAGTGCCAAATTCATGCACTCAATGCATAACATATTAGCTTTCCAAGACAAAATGTGATAATTAAGTTTTGAACTCATGTATGAGTTCATCTGGGAAACATCTATATAGACAGATTAATAACTGAGGAGGAAATGAGAAAAGGTGTGGTCTGACAGAGAGTAGCCCGGAGACATGATGGGGCTCCATGGTGAGCACAATAAATTTAATTCACTGTATTAGTGAATAAACTCTAGCGCCAAAGTCATGCAATTTGAAAGACCTAAATTCTGGCAACTTTCAGATAGGTGCAATTTCTTTTCTGCTTCTAATCAACAATATTATTTTGATGTGCACAGGCATGCGTTTCTAAAAAAAAAAAAAGAAGACTGCAACTAGCCTAGTTTATATTAGCATGCAGTGATTGCAAAGATTCCACGTTGCTCCACATAGGCTTTAACTAAACTACAGTGAAACAGCTGTCAAAAATTTATTTTGAGGTATTCAACATATTATTTTGTACCAACAGAGGACACTTAAAAGTAAGAGACTGTTTATTACCTGTTAAAGGTTTTTTTATTGCCATGGTATAAACTATTGTGTCCTTAGTCTTAGTTTTGGATTGTTCCTTCTCTTAAATCTGAATTTCTAGTGATTTATATCTGAAAACACAAGTTTCAAATGGAGAGAATATATTTGGTAACTGAGGAAAAATACATTCTCCCTGACTGTGCCTACTTCCATTGAGCTAATCCAAATTTGCCAAATCTTAGAAAGTTTTCCCCCTCTGCCTCTCATTCACCTGTTTACACCCTGTGGGAGTACTATGCCTCAAGGTGGATGTCATAATAGAATAGGGAAGTAAGTTTTTCTTTTATGCTCAATGGAAATGTAGATTTTCTGGCTATAAAATATGACATATGCTTTTTAACTATTAAACATCTGTGAGATTGTGGAGTTCCTTTCTGTCTTTGATTTTATTCCCACGACTGTTGTATTGTCTGGTAAATGTTGTAAAAGGCTTGCAATGGTCATCAGCCCAGGATTTGCAAACCTCAGCTGTGAGATACGTGTTTTTATTAACCTGAAAATTGATCAAGTGTATGAATTTTGACAGGAAAGTGTTTTACTCCTCTTACATGAGGGCTCCAGAATCTGTTTAAACATTTTTGGTTTAATTAAGAAATTCAGCTGAAAACTGGATGACAAATTGCAGTGATTAAGAAGATTTATGGTCTTATGCATTGATTGGAATGATTTAAGGTGAAACAAACAAAAAAGATTTCTGTTGCTTAAAGGTTTGACAAGACTATACAGTTTGCTCAAATTTCCTTTCTTAGAAGACTCACTAAAAGACCACATAAGGTTATAAGTGTTATACCTTCAAGTTTGCGTTTTACTTCTGTAGAGTAAAAGGTTGTTACTCTTCTGTTAAAAAAACAGACAATCTGTTCTTCTTGCTGTTCCAGTGATTGTGGAACGTGACTGTATATCACTCTGTTATATGCATTGCTGTTAAAAACTATGATAAAATGTATGTGAATGACCTCTGCCTGCAGCATTCAAACACTATTTTTGTAGTAGTATACAAGAGAGTGAACCTGCTCTTTATATGAACCTGGGGAAGTATTTTGTACTTTGTTGTTAATTCACTTCACTGAGACATGCTGTACATTTTGTACATGCGAGCTGGCATATTTCTAAATGTGGAACAGTGTATCCTTCTCAAAAACAAGCTCTATGTAAAATGCTACAACAGTGTGGTCTTGAAACCATGACTTAGAGGTAGAGACACAACTTCAAAGTGTTTTGCATTTATACTGTAATCCTGTTTATAATCATTTCTGTTAGCAGGAATATAGTAACGTAGTGCTTATTCTGTGAATATCTGTATGTATTTTTACTATGTATGTACAGTACACTTTTATGGCTCATGTAGTAGGCATGCAACACCTTCACAGACAGAACTGAACTATTTAATGATAATGTATACACTTATACATGCACATAATCTTATAAGGTATTTAAACGAATAAACATTTTTGCTGTTAGCAATACCCAGTGGTATGAAAATTATCTTTCAATCCCTTCGTTTCCACAGCTTAAGAAATATTCCCAGTTTTGTAAGAAAAAAAAGATGAAAAAAGAAAATTATGAAGATGAACATAACAACAAATAAGCAAAAATATGTTTCCCAATTACCTCTTGTTAATAAATCCATTTTATCTCAGGGTTATGTTGTCTCAAGTGTTTTTGTAGATCTAATAGTTCTGCACAATGCAATAAGGCTAAAATATATGGAGTGTCCAGCAAGAAAACTAGAACACATTTTTTTTGTTGAATATCAGTGAAATATAATTTAAAAATTCAAAACCAGAGTTGCTTTTTGTGAAAGATTTTGAGATTCTATTTTAGGTGAATCGGTCTTGATAAAAATTACACAACATATAAACCTCAATCGTCGATGTCAAAACTACTTGAAAAACCAGATACTAACTTGTATCTTTCTGTTACAATGAAGCATAACATTAATAAATTTCTACTAAATATTGTTTCGATTCAGCCAAGTATTTCTTTTTCTAAGACGCAATGAGACAGGCATATCTCTAAAGACAACAAAACACTGTAAAAAGAGTATCAATTTTTTCCATTTCAATCATTTATTTCTTTTTATGGTTTATATTTCCTATTGAGCGCAAGCATTTGTGGACAAAACAACCTCCTTAAAATTGCCCAAATCATTAGCTCCTTTCACAAGTTCTCCATCAGATTCATATGGTGACTCTGGGCCACTCCAAAATGTCAAAATTACTGAGTCAGACAAAACAATGTTGGCAGAAGTAAAACATTACTTCAAACCTAAATTTGCCAGGGGTATTAACATTTTCAGGATTAAATGTTTACATCAGAAACTGTAATAAATTGCAAATAGTCTGTAAAATGAAAATAAATTACGTTATTAAAGGCGTTCTCGTTATTTAGGCTTGCCAATTAAAAACAATAAATTGCAGGAGGCATAAAACTAAACGGAGATTTGACCATTTTTCTTGGCCAACTTGAACCCAAGAGAGACTGGATTTTGTTGCTCTTTTACTACGTTGTTCATTTCATATTTACAAAGTTATGATAAAGCATAGCATAGCATAGCATAGCAAAGCTATTACAACTTCCCTACTTCAGCTATGTCCCCGCAGGTTCTCCCTCTCCTCTTGTCTACTCCATGGTTACCGACTGTGGCAGGAGGACCTGGTTTTTTTATTGGTGCCTTATTCCGACAACAAGCTGACGTCACAAACTGCTGAGCGTTTCGTGTTACTTGTAAGAGTATCTGCGCTTCACCTCGTGACTCCTTCCTCTGTTTTCTCTCCACCTTCACCTCCGGCCCGGAGCGCTAACAAGTGAGCATGACTAGGGTCTGGCTTCTGCTTAGCTTCGTGTCCTTAACTTCAGCTTTTCACTTGACTAAACGAGGTAAGACATTAATACTTAAGTGGTTCTTATTGCTCGCTTTTGCAGAGTTTCACTTTCAGTATACCACTTTGGTGTCAAGTTACTTTTTAACCGTTTATTTTCTGCACCCGACGCGTTTTGATGCTCTGTTATTTTTCAGACGAGTTTCATTTCAAATCATGGATGGCACAGGTGGGTCTCTTTACATGTTTTTTTTTTTTTGTAAAAGTTTTCTATGTGTTTTCTAAGTGCACTGTTACACGGAAGTGACCTGAGGTGAAAAATCAGTGCAGCACTGACAAGAAACTTTGCACTCCTGCGTTGTACAGTACAACAAAGCGTACGACTTCGAGGAGTTCTACCAAAGACTACGAACATTCACAGAGAACAAGAGGAGGATTGACAAACACAATGAAGGGAATCACTCTTTCACAAGTAAGATTTGTTTTTTTTTCATTAATTTCATTAATTCTATCATTTGGTTATGGTCTAAGAGGTGAAGGATATTTTAAAAAACAACATATTAGAACAACCAGGAAGAGTTTTCGTTTATCAGTGTGTGGAGTAAATGTCTGGAATGGATTGAATGATGCGTTTTTAAAAAAATTACAAATGTAAACCAATTAAAAAAATGGATTAAAGCAAAGCTCATTTCAAAATATGCTATATAAGGTGTTTAATGTTTAATAGTTCATAATGCAATTGATGATATAAATAGTACTTAAAATAATTGTACATAGTTAAACATAATGTAAAAGGGAAACAAGTTGTCTCTTTTTGAAAGTTAATTGATAATAAATTGACAAGTATGAAAGGGGCAGGACATTATAAGATGTATCTTCTATCTGCTCCTTTTCGAACAGAAAATATAAAATTTGCATGACACATTGGCAAAATAATTTGTTTTGCATTTTATTTCTTAAGTCTGTTTCATTCTATTTTATTTTCTTTTTCTTTTTTTGATTGTTTTAAATTTGTCTGTTCGAAATTAAAAAAAAAATTTGACACCTTCCTAAACTATGTTTTTTCTTATCTCTCTAAAAAGTGGGACTCAACGAATTTTCAGACATGACTTTCAGTGAGTTCCGAAAGTCTTTCCTCTTGTCTGAGCCACAGGTAATGTCATCTGCACCAATCTTTGTTCACAAAGAACTTGTGTGTTGGATTTTCTTTGTCAACTTGTAGGCCTTTTGCAATTTGCAGAACTGCTCTGCCACTAAAGGGAACTACTTCAGCAGTAATGGACCACATCCAGATTCCATTGATTGGAGAAAGAAGGGGAATTATATAACACCAGTAAAGAATCAGGTAAAGTTAAATTCATACGTTCACAATATAGATTTTTCTCCATTTACATAGACGTATGTTGATATCTCCAAGGGAGACAGTTAACATGTAAAAACTGAACTTTTCTTGAACACATGAACAACCCAAATCTCCCATTGCTCTCAAAATATCCTAATATTTGGATATTTAGTGTCACATAGCATTTTAATGTAACATGAAACTTTAAACTTAGCAGAAAAGATTGTTACCTTTACTTTCCTTTATGTTTATTGTAGTAGTTTATGATTCTTGCACAATTTTGTTTTCTACATTATTTCTAGTGGTTATTTTTTTAAAACAAATTATTTTTGAAATGCATTTATTTCATGAGTGTAGACCAGCCTTGCATTGGAAGATAAGCTGCTTTAAGCAAATAAAGCTACAGCTTCACCTTGCTTTGCACCTGCCACTGTAGAATTCACAACATAATCTACAGCTAAGCAAGGCAAACACAAGTCACAACCCTGAGATGTCATATGTAGCTCCATGTAATCGCTATTGCTAGGAAATTGATTGATGTCTAATGCTTGGAGTGGTTCCAGTCTGACCTGAAGTCAAATTAATTCAGCTAATATGATGAGCTAATTAAACTTCCAGCCCAAGATAATGAGACACTTATTAAGAATGGGAAATAAAAATAAGAAAGTGATTTTACTTCTAGTACAGCTCTCTGACTGTTCCCACCTGACTCAGTAGCACTCTAAATATCGCACCCTTCATCTCAATACACATACAGTGTATGAAATAGCGACACATCCAAAACAACACCCACAAACATGACACAAGCTGATGTTTCACATTGGTCATTCTGCTTTATTTAGACCAGATTTTTATCAGTGAGCTGATGTCACTGATAAAAATCAGTGACATCAAAGTTTTTCTTCTTTTTTTTTGGTTTGTTATTTATTATTACATTTCAGGGGGCATGTGGAAGTTGCTGGACCTTTTCCACAACTGGGTGTTTGGAGTCCGTTACTGCTATCTCCACTGGGAAGCTCGTGCCTCTGGTGACATACTTTTACTTTGTTGCCAAAACGTATATTCCTGTGCCCAGAAATGACTGTAGTGATCTAATACTGACTCTTGTATGATTCAGTCAGAACAGCAGCTGGTAGACTGCGCCCAGGATTTCAACAACCATGGATGTAATGGGTATGCGCTAGCATGTTTCCATCCACTTTTAATTCTTTCCCTGCATCAGTCATCCCTCTATAATCGAGACCTGTATTTGTCCCCTAGCGGTCTTCCCAGTCAAGCATTTGAGTACATTATGTACAACAAGGGACTGATGTCAGAGAAGGATTACCCATACACAGCTGTGGTAATTTTTCAGCCGTTCTAAAAGCTGGATTTTGAAGGCGCATGTAATGATATGATGTAATGTTTTCTTTTGGGATATTTAAGGAGGGTGTATGTTATTATGAACCATCCGTGGCTGCTGCTTTTGTGAAGGAAGTGAGGAACATAACAGCGGTAAGTGACCATAGGTATTATTTTAACAAGATCTTTATGAAAGTGTAAGAAGAGAAAAGGTTTACTGTTGTTTCTCAGTACGACGAGATGGGAATGGTCGATGCTGTCGCCACACTCAATCCTGTTAGTTTCGCCTTTGAGGTAACCAGTGACTTCATGCATTACCACCAGGGTGTGTACACCAGGTGAGAGCAAATGTAGACATGGAGGTTGTTAAAACCTAATATGGAAAACATATATCTTTGTGTTTAAGCTATGTATATTGATATTTTTCTGTAATTAGACATTTGAGCTAAATTCATACACCTGCTGTTTAAATGTAAATGTTAATATTTGTAATATTCCATTCAGCTTTCAGTTCTTAGTGCTAAAACACAGGACTTTTACGTTAACAGAAGATATTATATTTTCAGTTCCTCATTCCCTATACAATCAGTCATGAGTAAAAAGTCACATGTCACTTTTGGTCTGTTCCTCCTTTCAGCACTAAATGCCACAACACAACAGATAAGGTGAATCATGCTGTGCTAGCTGTTGGCTATGGACAAGACAACGGTACCCCCTACTGGATAGTGAAGAACTCATGGGGACCTTATTGGGGGATAGACGGGTAAACCTCTTTTTTTTTCAGTTACACAGTCCAACAATATCAATCCAGGCCTACAAAAATAACAACATTTTGCCCTCACAGGTACTTCCTTATTGAAAGGGGAAAGAATATGTGTGGACTCGCTGCCTGCTCATCTTTTCCGGTGGTGTGATCTTATTACATGACATGTCTCACAAAGTTAAGGCACAGTGAGCGATTTGTTAACCATAGCAATGCTATTCTCTGCATTTTACTGAAGAGTTTTAATCTCTACTAAGCCATTATTATGTGACTGATTGAATTATATTGAGATTTATGTAGTTGTGATAACTGAGCTGATCAAATTGTTGTTTATTCTTTCATACATCAAACTCAAAAATAAAATATTTTAAACTTTTGCGTGTGATTCTTTAACCAGTTCACTGCAGGTGGCAAGAGCTTTCCCAGATACGGCAAGGAATTAGTTTTTCAAGACTTGCCAGTTTAGATGTTGGTGCAAAATTGGAGACATTGCAGTTAAACATGTAATAATGCCTTTCTGCAAAGAAAAAAAGTAAGATGAATCAATGTACCTACAATCAACATGAAGATGCTTTATTTTAGTTTAATTGAATCCAGGACCTTGGTGAGATAGATAATGTCAGATCATGAAAAAATTAACTAACTTAAGTCAAGAATCATCCAAGAAGGAGATTTTATCTCCTGATAAAAACAAGGTTTTATAAAAACAAGGTTTTTATCAGGAGATAGATAGTATGTACTGGTTGGCACGACCTGTCATGAAGTTTAGAGGGAAAGTACTTATTCATACAGTGCCAAATTAGTTTGGGTAGCTTTTTGGGTAAAAAAATATATTTAATTTGAAAACTGCTTTTTGTGGATTGCTGTAGAGTCAACTACAAAATGTAAGTGATTGTCTGCTGTCCCTACAAGCTCATCTAAGAGGAATGTTGCAAGTCAATCACTCAATGCTACCTGCCAGATGTCCTATATTAGAAAACTTTCTAATCTAATTTGAATAATAAAGTGTAATGCACTGTTGGTAATTTGGATTAATTGGAATTTATGTGATTGAATTGAAATGAATTCTTTTTTTTTCTGAAAAGTGGCTTGACACAACTTGCTGTGAAATGAAATGAATTCATTTTCTAACTGAGAAACTTATTTAAATCATCTTTTTATGTAAGCCGGGTGAAAGATTTGTACATTTGAACAATTTTGATTTTTGAACTTGGCCCTCACATATTACGGGGATATATTGCACACCTAAAAACTACATTTCCCAGAATGCTCTTACGCGCTCATCTTCAGCCAATGAGGATTCGTTTTATTGGTTCGGCGCAAAATCCAGTATTTTGTTGTCTTCCTGGTCCAAGAGAAGCTCAAAAATCTGCGCCAGTTGAAAGATTTACAAACCAACGGTTGGAGGAACTAAACGCACGTGCTCCGGTCCGGTGTCGCGAGCAATGTTGAGAAAACTGAGTGCCGTTTCTTGATCTGAAGTCTTGTAGCTTCTCAGCTAACGTAGGTTAGCTCAGCTTCACAACAACAATGTCTAGTCTGCCTCAAAATAATCTGAAGGAACAGCTGGCGAGACACAACAACGCTGCTCACAACAAGCTGTCTCTGGCTAAACCTAAAACGGGGTAAGTTCCTTTGCAGCGAAAAGGGGAAAAAAGCTAACATATTTGAGCTATCAGCAGGGCTAGCTTGTATCATAGCTGTCATTTAACTTTATTTTGTTGGGAAATGAATGCTTATCCGTTTTAAATTATAGCAAAAGGGTATTTAGAACTAGGTTTTCCCGCTTTAAATTCAAATGTGAAAGTTGAGGTCAAGATAATAACAGTCAAGTTACCAACTTCAGGAGAGATAAGATGACTGCAGCTTCTACCAAAGCAATTACAAATTATATGTAAATGTGATTTAAAATGCTTACAAGGAATTAAAAATTCAGCAGTCCCATAAAGGCGACAAAATAAACCCTTAAAGCCTATCAGTAGGTCTGTAGTTAGAAATTAAAAGTATTTAATACAAAGAAAAGCTGTATGAAAAACATACCTAAAACAAAGGTAATTGTCTTTCTATAGTTTTCAATTGTTAAAGCTTGATTAAAAAAATACACAAGATATTCCCCCTGTACCTGTATCTGCTTTTTGAATTTATTATATGTTTGCTCTTTCAGGGCTTTCTCGTTCAAAAAGAAATCTCCATTGGGTACAACTAAGGTGGAGTACCCAACAAAGGTAAACAGTCCAAACATTTTGGCAAACAGGAACGTGAATGTGCTGGGGAACAGTTTGGTGACTAAATCTTCTTTAACATTTTCAAACAAGCTTGAAAGAACTCAGAAATCCAAAATCAACAACTTCTTCCCTCCAAGTACAAATTCCAAGTCCAATTTCAGCCTAGCAGGTAACTCCACTTCAACATGTGAGGCACCCCCAGCAGACACTGGCGCTAAGGTGATTGCTGCTCCTGCTAAACCCAACAGCCAGTCCTCCTGTGACGGGAAAGGATTCGACTCAGCAGGATTAGATTTATCTGATTTACCTGTTGACGACTGGGATGATTTTGAAGACTTTGAAACACCTGCCAAAACAAAGAACGACTCCCTCTGCTCAGAGAAACCAGCGCAGGTCACGGAGATAGTGTCATCCTCAGATGAAGAATTACCAGAGTTCACTGGAAAACAAAGCCATGATCCTGGTAATTTAAAATCGGAGTTAAGCAAGAAGAACAGAGAACAAGAAGAAGAGCCGGAATCCAAAACTGGTAAAACAACAGTCTCATTGGAACCTAGTTTAGTTGACGGACTTCCAGACGACGAGGTGGAAGAAACTCCTATTAAAAGGACCAGAAGGCGCTGTCCTCCTCCACATGTCACATCTGTGTTGAGTGATAGCGATGAGGAGATCAGCACCATGTCTGAACCTTCAAAAGATAAAACGGGTAAGTGGCGTTCTGCTTTATAATGTTCGAATATGGACAGCCGATACAGTCTTGATGAGAACTGAAATACAGCGAGTGAGATGTTTCTTGTGCTTCTCAGATGAAAAGGGAAAATGGATTGATCCCAAAGTGAACAAGCTAAAGGACAACTCTGAACCTGAGGAAGACGTGGATTACATTCCTCCTTCACCTCCTCCTGATGAGACTTTTTATAGGCCTTCTTCAGCAGAGACAAGGTGGGCAAATATGTCACACAGCTATTGAAATGGAGTCTCTACTGTAACATTTGATGGGGAGATTTCCAGGTTTGGATAAGTAAAGAAAAATCTTTCTGTCTATTCCTTGTTTCACTTTCTTGTCTACCCATATGTTCACCTGTCCATTTGATCATCCTTTCATATTTTACCAGTGTGTTTGTGAATCCATTTATTGAGCTACTGATCTATGTGTTCATACAGCCTCACATACCGGGGATTGAGAATAGAGTTAATTTTAATATGATAAAGTAGGTAATTTTGACAACAAAGACGTGTAGGAGCGCCGTTGTAGTTTGTTACGCAAAAAGTTTTTCTTCTGTTCTATTAAACGGTGAAAAAAATCTTGTAAGCTGCTTCAGGTTTTAAATGCTTCTTAGTTTTGAATACAGTTTGTGGGGGGAAACAGAACATAGTCATTTAAATCTACTTCAATAATGATTGTTTTAGATAATATTCCTAGAGTAGATGCATTTCATTGAGATTCAGTTGTTGACTTTTTTAAACTCTTTAATTGAATCCATTCGTCTGCATGTGGAACTGATCTGAGGTCTCATAAAATTCAGCAAAATGTTTTTTTTTTCTTGTTTTCATAGAAGAACTCACTCAGGCATTGTACAGAGCAGAGACAAACTTTTCCAATCAAGCAGCCCTGCCACAACTCTGTTTGAACCTTCTAACCATCTCTCCAGTGACAAAACAAGTGAGTTTGATTTACTTGGTTTTCTGTTTCTTTTTAAAGTTTTTGGACTCAGTTTTGCCTCTTTCATTCCTGCAGAGGAACAACTCTTCAGCATTATGGAGTCCATCTGTACTCTGGTCGATTCCATCCCCGAACATGAACTGATCGCTTTGACCTCTGGGAATGAACTTTTGCTAAAGAGGGCCCACAGGTTTGTTCACTTGTACTCAGCAGGAGATGTGCTAATGTCTTTTATTTTGGTTGAATCTAAGTGTGACTGCAGTCATTCCCTTTTTCTTACAGGAAGAGGATTCTTGCTTGTGGGGTTGATTCCTTGCGCATGCCGCAGCCAGACAGCACAGTGATTTCTGACACCACCTACAAAGAAACCTTTTCCAGTTATAGTGCATCTAGTCTGACGTCCCCCAGCAGTTCCCTCTTTTTAGACACTAAGAAACTTCTGAATTCCCAAAGATCGTCAGTAATCTCTGTGGACTGTGACTCTGATTACTTGGACAGTGCCAGTTCAAAGCCCTGGAATAAGACGGAAAGCAGTATTTGCGACTCTCCGTCAGCCCAAAGCTTCACAAAACCACGTTTTAGTCTCTCAGAGAAAACAAACTCCGATGTTAATGATACTGATCTTTTCTTCTCCCCCAACAAATCGGAACATGAGCAACTCAAATCCAAAACTCCAACACATGCAATTACCACAGACTTTGAAGAAGACGACTTTGATGTTGACGATTTTGATATAGATGATTTTAATGATTCTGACATTCCTGGTTACTTTGATGAACCTCCGACTTCGTCTACGGGGAGTGAAAACCAAAACACTACATGTGCTGCTGTGACAAAAGGAGGACCAAACAAGGCGTCATGGGACAAGAAACCAGTGACTCCTGTTTCTGCTCCAACACCTCAGAAGATTTATTCACCAGGCAAGGCAAAATTCATCCAGTATTTCAAGTGAAATATGTGAATATTTTCACTTGGAAAAACAATTTTCTTTCTCCAAAATATTAGAGGCAGTAGTTTTACATTTGGTCACTAGATGGCAGTAGAGTACTTCTCCAAATACGCTGGAGAAGTACTTTTATCAGCCTCTGAACAAACTAATATGTCTAGTTGCACTAATCCGATATTATAAAGTCTTTATTGTATTACAGGATACAGTATATGTTCTTATTTAACATCTTTCTCACATTTTTTAGAGCCCAACTTCAAAAACCCGGCTCACGATCGCTTCCGAGGCTTTAACTTCCCTCATTCGCAGGAAATGATGAAGATTTTTCATAAACGTTTTGGACTCCATCAGTTCAGATTTAATCAGCTGGAAGCGATTAACGCCGCTCTTCTGGGAGAAGATGCATTTGTTTTGATGCCAACAGGTTAGTTTGAGCAGACTTTTGTTATATTTAACAAATGTTGCTCTTAAAATTTAACCAGTTTCTAGTAAGATGAACTGTTGTTTGCTTTGTTAGTGTTAGAATTTAATTAATATAGTGGCAAATTCTTTTGGTTTCCATCTGCGAAACCAAAAGATTTAATTAATATAGTGGCAAATTCTTTTGGTTTCCATTTGTGAAAGAGTGTTGTCCCTGGTACCAATTCCAAGACGTCAACAACAATCTGCTGCATTTTTTTTAACATCCTGTCCCAGATGTTTTCAATTAAACAACCACCTTGAAAAATAAACTCTTTTCTCCATTTTGTGTGCTTTTTGTAGGAGGAGGTAAAAGTTTGTGCTACCAGCTGCCTGCCTGTCTCTCACCTGGAGTGACTATTGTCGTTTCTCCGCTTAAGTCGCTTATTGTTGACCAGATCCAGAAACTCACCACTCTAGATGTGAGTATTTTGACAGGCACCAGTTGAATCTTTTTACATTGAATATAAGATTAGATAAGTTGTTGTAATATTTAGTTTACACAAAATGAAACGTATAGTACATTAACTTCCACCTAAATTTCAGATTCCAGCAACAAGTCTGTCTGGTGATAAAAGTGACAGCGAGGCAGGAAGGATTTATATGCAGCTCTCCCGCAAAGACCCAATCATTAAACTGCTGTATGCCACACCTGAAAAGGTGAGTTTTAGCGATTTGTGTTTGTAAAATTTCAAATTTTATTTATATCCTGACGTTTGGTGGTTTTCTTTTTCCTTTAAGGTGAGCGCAAGCAACAGGTTGATCTCTGCTCTACAGAACTTGTATGAGCGAGGCCTTCTAGCCCGCTTTGTCATCGACGAGGCACATTGTGTCAGTCAGGTAGGTTGCTGCACTTGTGTCTGTGTATATACAGACAAGTACACTTAAATCTTTTTGAAGCAACCTCAATGGACCATAAAATTATCCCCATGTTTTTCCAGTGGGGTCATGATTTTCGTCCTGACTACAAGAAGTTGCACGAACTGCGTCAGAAGTTCCCCAACATACCAATGATGGCCCTGACGGCTACCGCCACCCCCCGTGTGCAGAAAGACATCCTCAACCAGCTAAACATGAGTAAACCACAAGTGTATGTGTTCGTTTTTCACACCGCATCACTTATTCATGGCGGCAATTCCGAACGCCGAGCTCAGATAGCCAGGAGTGACTGCATGCTTTCTGTTTGTTTTTCAGATTCACCATGAGTTTCAACAGAACAAACCTCAAGTACGCCGTTTTGCCCAAGAAACCCAAAAAGGTTGACGAGGACTGCATCGGCTGGATCAAGAAGCACTACCCACGTAAATAATTCAGTCACTTTCCGGTCCTGGCGCTATTTTTGGAACACTGTTGTTACTGCAAGGTTAAAAATTCAACTGTATGTGAAGACTTGAGGGCAGCAATAACTGTCTACTGAGGGGGAAAAAAGTTGTCTGGCTGTAAGGACAGGATTTTTTTTTTTTTTGTCAGTGTAGAAGTAATGGTTTTGATTATTTTGTATTATCATTACGCCAGTTTTGCTGAAATACATAACAGCACTTTTCATGTTTTGTTTTCTTTGTCTCATTCTGGCAGGAGACTCTGGCATTGTATACTGCCTGTCTCGTAATGACTGCGATGCCCTGGCAGAGAGTCTGAAGAGAGCAGGGATACAGGCACTGTCGTATCACGCCGGACTGAGCGATGGCGACAGAGAATATGTGCAGAGCAAATGGATCAATCAGGACGGTTGTCAGGTCAGATCACAACTCATGAAGATTCCCAGTTAAACGTTAAAAGATTTGGGAACTGCTAACTCCACCTGCTGATGGACACTGAGGCTTCCTACTGATTGGGTTTGTTTGCTCTTTTGTCCTCCAGGTCATTTGTGCCACGATAGCCTTTGGTATGGGTATAGACAAACCTGATGTGCGCTACGTGATCCACGCCAGTCTCCCCAAATCAATGGAGGGTTACTACCAGGAGTCCGGAAGAGCCGGCAGAGATGGAGAGATCTCCCACTGCATTCTGTTTTATTCCTATACTGATGTCCACCGCATCAAAAGGATCATCAGCAGTATGTAGCAAAAAAAATAATGAAAATAAAGCTACATGAACATGAACTGGTTACCAGAATCATGATTAGACCAGAGCAAAATAAATACCATCAACTCACGGTCACAAAAAGTACTGAAACTGTTGTTTGTTGTTTTAAGTGTCTCTTAGTTTTGATAGAGATTTGTAATGTTTCTCCCCTTAAGTAGTTTCTGGTTGTTCTTTTGTCATCACAGTGGACCGAGAAGGCGACAAACATGCCAAGACGACTCATTTCAACAACCTCCACAGCATGGTGCACTTCTGTGAGAACATGATGGAGTGCAGAAGGATTCAACTTCTCGCCTACTTTGGAGAACTGAAGTTCAACAGAAACTTCTGTAAAGACCATCCGGACGTCAGCTGCGATAACTGCGCCAAACCCAATGTAGGAACTATTTTTTCTATTTATTTATTTATTTATTTTTTAGATTGGTTGGAAAACCTGACCCAAATGATTGAATGTTGTTCATTTTCTTTAACGCAGAAATATAAATTGAGGAAGGTGACCGACGATGTGAATAAGATTGTTAGGTTTGTCCAGGAGAACTGTGAGAAAGTTGGAGCACGGTTTGGAAAGACACCCCAGCAAAACCGACTGACGCTGAACATGCTGGTGGACATATTTATAGGTAAACGCTTTTATTTCCTGCAATAAAACTATTATTTAAAAAAAAAAGTACAATATTTACTATTCACCTCATGTTTTGAAACATATCTTCTCCAGGGACTAAATCTGCCAAAATACAGACGGGAATGTTTGGGATGGGAGCTGCTTACTCTCGCCACAATGCAGACCGTCTCTTCAAGAAACTGGTTCTAGATAATGTTCTGGTCGAGGATCTCTACATCACCAACAATGGCCAAGCCGTGTCTTACATTTCTGCTGGACCAAAAGCAATGAACATACTGTCCGGTCACATGGAGGTAACTGGTCAATCGTCTAACAGAGCTGATTAGGAAATAGTCTTAAGGAGAGGCTTAATTTTATTTTTTAAATTAATAGCATAACAATTTGAAAGAGATGGTACAGGAAGAAAAAGAAAACTTCACTCAAATAGTGTGGTGAGATATTAAGTATTTGCTGCTGCAGATAATTATTTTGAGTAAACTTGCAGGAGGAACACGAGGAGAAAACAATTATAGACTTGTGTAATAAAATAATCTATGAATGACAGCTGATGTTTTGTACTGACAAGGACATGACAAAGTAAAAACTGCAGCAGAATTGTTGCTGCAAAGTTGGAACGGTCTGATGTAGCTGTCTTATGAGCTGTGTTGTCTTCATCCCTGAGCCTTGGGTTGTTCCTTCCAGGAAGCCAATATTATTATTCTGTCATATATAATTAAAACACATAAACTGAGACACATAGCTAACTCTCTTGGGAAAGTATGAGTGTTCTGTCAATCTGTTTTGCATTTCCAATACTTGACCAAAAAATATGCAATTTCAAAATGTTGTTTTCGGGGAAATTGCCAGATTTCTGTTTACAACAATAAACACTCATTCTGCACTGTTAGTTACACTACACAGTCATTCAAATACTGTGTGATGGTGCCTTTCTGTTTCGAAGAGGCATGTTTCATTTTGTTATACGTTAAAAAATACGTCCAGATCCATTTCAGATTTCAGTATTTACTCATCTTGGGTAATTCCTACATTTCGGTGCCCAAATGGACTTTGCAGAGTTAGGACAAAGTGTGACGTTTTTGTTTTGCTGTCCTTGTCTTATTTATTGGTGAATAAATCAACAGTCTTCCGTACTGGTCTTATTAAGGTGGAGTTCTATGAGACGGAGAGCGCGTCCAGCATCAGGAAGCAGAGAGCTGCTGTGAAGAGCATCTCCAAAAGAGAGGAAATGGTTCAGAACTGTCTGAAGGAGCTGATAGATCTATGCAAGCAGCTGGGCAAAGCGTTTGGCCTTCACTATTACAACATCTTCTCCACTGCCGCCTTGAAGAAGATATCTGGTAATTTCTGAGACCCAAATTACCCAATGTCAGATAATTGGATTTGAAGTGAATTTTATAACTGTTCTTTCCCACGTCCAGAGAAACTTTCTTCTGATCCGGAGGTTCTTTTACAAATTGATGGAGTGACGGAGGACAAACTGGAGAAGTATGGAGCTGAAGTCATTAAGGTTCTTCAGAAATACTCTGAATGGCAGCTACCTGGTAGGAGCACATGCATCTTCATTATTGTAAGATTTTTTTTTATGTGCATGTGTGTGGTATACCCTGTTGTGATGATTTTTTTTTTCTCTGTAGTGGATGAGCGGACTGTAAGTGCTGGAAACGACTGGATAGACACAAGACGCACAGATGATGACGACATGGAGTCCTCCACCTATTTCGGCAACCAGTCTGCTCGAGGACAAAAGAGGAAAAAAGGTCCGTTCTTCAAGTATTCTAAGAAGAAAGCATACGGCAACCAAGGATATTCCTCTAAAGGGTATGTAGAGTCACAGTTTCATTACCAAAAGTAATCACCACCTCCCAGGTTTCTTCTGGGTTTTTTATGTTTATTTGTTTTTGTTCATTTTAAGTATTTCAGAACATCAGACAAATTTTATATTTATCAAGATAATCCAATTAAATATAGAAAGTAGTCCTTCTATCTTTGAACTTGATTGGTTTGGATAAAGCTGTTCAGTCTGAAGTGATGAGTACCAGGTAATAATAGTGGCGGAGTGAATTGAACCGGCAACTTACCAATTGCGGGACAAACTCCTACCGCCATTGTCACCATCATCCCCTCAGCTTATCTCTGTTTGATTAATATTTTGATGGTCTGAAACATTTCATATCTGACAAAAAAGCTAAAAGTAGTTGCAATCTGTTTGGTGGGGGGAGGGCAATTAAAGTTTTCTTTTCTGATGTCTGTTTTTTCTCTTTTCTTTGTTGCTGTGGATGTAGTCGTGGCTACAGCTACAACAAGTCGTCCTCCAGCTCCAGGGGCGGCTCCCAGAGTTCGGGTCGGGGGTCTACGAGTTCTGCAGCAGGGAAAAAGCTCGGATTCCTGTCTGCCCCCACTCCTCAAAGCAACCAGCGGCCGTTTTTAAAGCCAACCTATTCTCACTTCAGCTAAGTGGGGTTTTGTTCTCAGTCTCTCAAATGTTTAGCTAGTTTAAAGTTTTGTAACACAAATGTTTAATGCAAGAGCTGTACGCTGTAATTCTGTACTGCTATAGAAAGGTTTTCTGTGTTGTGACTGTTGTAAATTGATGCATGTAAATTTTTCGAGCTCAATGACTCAATCTTTTTTTTTGTAATAAACAGATTTTCTATAAATATATCTCCAAGTTGTATTTTGCTTGTCAAAAAGAGGATTCTGAACCCATGAACCACAACGTCAGACACTCTTTTTTTTGCTTTTCTTTATTTCAAGTTTGAATAGTTTCCTTTAATGGCACCAGATACAGGGACTATTGGGGAGAAACAATATTTTATACCGACTTGTACAGAAACTTGTCTACAGTACAAACATGGGTTTGGAATGGATCAGACGAAACGAGAACTGGATTTGGCACATGGATTTTTAGAAGATTTACATGTTTTATATATTTAACATAATTTAACATAATAATCTCCAATCGAAGGAAGAAAAAAAACAAGGCAAAGTACAAATCACACCACCAGACACGTTAATGCGCATATTCTGACATGTATGCGCCGTAGTGTGGGGGATTTCTACCGGGAGTAACAAAGAGGCAGAAAGCAGAGCTGGATTTAAAGTCGTGGCAAGTTTCATTATTTGTGTTGTGCAACATGACTTGCCAGGATTAAATATGAAAATTCGGTTAACAATTAAGTTGATTTATTCTGCATACTATATAAAAAGAAAATCAGTTGAACCTCTTGTGTGCCTGAGATGGTGTAAGGAAAAAAACAAAACAAATTAAAATCAAATTTTTCAGCAGTTAGTGAAATGAGTACTTAATCTTTTAATGCAAAAAAGTAAAACACTGCTTCAAGTACTGATCACCCTATTTTCTTTATAAATTACAGACAAGAAAATATATTGATCATAGTTGCACATCTGACCAAACCTACACTCATCTCCCGTTAAAGAGAATAAAAGCAAATAAAAAAAATGACATGTAAACATGAAATAGGACGTAAACGTTGAATGCAAAACCAAGATGGGATCTGCGCGTCCCCCAAGATTATGCTTAGCATTTTTAGAAACTGTTGTCCTTTTTCTTTTCACCATAAAAATAGAGAAAGATGCAGAGATCTGTTGCTGAACGCAACTCTGTTCCTTCATTTCAGCCACTTTGGTTACTGTAAGATGCAGGCACAAGGAACAACAGTCAATAAAACAGAAATAGACAGCAGAACAAACATCAACTCAAGAAGTGTTAGAAAATGTTATCTTGCTCAATACAGCTGTAACTTTGCAGGTCACCGTCAGAGTAGCAGCCCAGCAGCAGTTTTGCATGTGCTTATTTCAAGAAAGACATGAGTGAGATATGAAACATTATTCAACTTTTTATTTCTGTGCATCTCACCGTTTGCTCCTAGAGCTGGTTTATTGCTCCTAGAATAATGCTGCCTTAAAAAAAATGAATGTTGCATGTTTGGAGACCACTAAAGCTACATAATGCTGATAGATGTCAACCAAACAACTGCACAAAGAAACGTTTCATAACAATATGGCTGGGTGAAGAAGCATGGAATTCCAAAAGTGCCACTAGATAATAAATAAAAGTTGATCGAATAAATATTTATATATTTAACAATGATAAATATAAAAATAAATTATTATGATATTCAAATATTGTGTCCTATTCCAAAATTATAGTGAAGTGTTAAATCAATTTTCTGAACCACATTGGTTTCTGACCAATTAAAAATGACAGCAGTGTCAGTTCTTATCTTTAACAGAGTAAAGTTGACACAACATCTAAATAACTAAAGTTAAATGTGCTTTTATTAATCATTTAAAAAATAAGTGGGAAATTTAAACACATATGGATGTCACAGATTATGTATTTGTTTTGAATTTGAAATGAATGAAATAAAAAAAAATATTTATGTAATAGTGACATTTCTGGAATTCCATAAGGGAGTAATAAATATAACATATAAATCTACAAATAATAAAAACATATATATAATTTTTCTAATGTTCTGAAATGTGTGCTTTTTCTGTACTTCGTAATTATACTGAAATAATAATAAAGAAAGTTCCCAGATGAAGTGGAGGACAGGTTGCCTTCTAGTGTAGCTCTGTTGGTTTGATATAAAATGTTTGCTGCAACAGTGATTACCACTGACTGAGAAAGATACTGAGCTACAGGAGTGGATCCAGCCACAATGCCAGAGAGCAGGCTAGTCCCCCATCAGGACTACAACCGCAACAGGGACTGATGGGCTCGTATTACACCAGAGCAGACAGAAAAGTAGCACCGCCAGGCCTTCAGAGGAGCAGCTGCAGGAAGGTTAAAAAAGGAGAACCCTGTCCAGCCATTACATACAGATAGTAACAAAGTGCTTTCTATTGCGAAACTGTTTTAGATCATCCATTTATACTATTTTCCCTTCGGTTGTGGATAATCTGCTTCAGTTTCTCCATCTACCACTATCAACTTGAATCTTGTTTTTGTTCTCACACACAATTACAAAAAAAGACCAGAATTTAGCCACCATCCAGCAGCCATTATGGTTGTTGCTCCCTGAAGCTGACATGCAGGAGAGTCAACAGCTTGAGTTAAACACAAAGAATCTCTAATCTGTTTATGTTTACGTAATAACCAACAAAATAAAATGCTTAAACTGCAGCAGACAAACTTGGCAATATTTGTGAAAGTAAATGGCAATTCAATACATCAATAAACATATCATGTCAATTTCAGTTTATACAATGTATTGTCACAGAAATATAAGTAAATTAGATCATTTATCAATCAAGTGTTTTCTATTTATTGGTCTGTTGATGCAGTGAATCAGGCTTACAGCTGAGCACTGTCCATAAATTGGCAACCATGGTAAAGATGTGTAACAAACCTTAAAATAAATCACTTTTTTATTGTTCTACCATAATCTCACAGTGAAATACAAAAAAAAACTTGTATCTTTAATATGATTTCATTTGTAATGTCAGAAAACACATTTATTGGTATTGAATCCTTAAACATTAAGATAATCAGAGCATTTTTACTACATAATTCATTTTAACTGGTAATCCAAGACTACGAATTTATCTAGAGACAAATAGCCTTATTTCTTTTTACCACTGGACACAATTAGAAGAACTGCAAAATGTTGGAGAACTGCAGTAGAGAAGCATCATGGAGTAACCAAGTCTGAAATGTGAGATAGAGGAAGAACATGTGAAAGTATCTCATCACCGTTGTTAAGTTAGGTGGAGGATCTGTGAAAATGTGTGCGCTCTGGTTCTTTTTATTTTCTGAGTATTTTAAAGAGGTCATGGTGCCATGTACTCTCATAATATTCCATTTGAAAGGAAAATAGACTCATACGATCAAATACTCAGTGTTAACTGTGATAGAGGATCTGTGATGCTGTGAGTCTGCTTAATCTTTAGGATAACTTTAGATTTATTGTCATCAACTCTTTGAAATGCCAGGAGCCTTTTACATAAAAAAATGATTGTTTCTAATGGACAGCTGGAAATGGGTCATTTTGGTGCCTTTCATCAGAAACATGATCCAAAACATACCAAAGAAAAACAGAAGTGGTTCAGAAAACATCAAATCTACCTTTATCTTTGACCATTTTAGTCATAAATATTACATAAAACCAAAGGGGCGAGTTGAGAAATGTGCATAAAAGAAACCTAAGACACAGAAAAGTATCTCTTGTGCTTCTCTCTCTTCTTTCATGTTAAACAACTTCTGATAGAGTTACAACAGATAAAATCGTATTGTTCAGTGATCGGCACCACTAAATGATATTTGAAGTTATTCTGTAATAACTAAACATACACTGCAGACTTTAGACTGACTATAGGTAGTGAAGGGAGATGTGATAACTGGTGAGTGAATCTTGATAAAAAGTCCCGTTCGACATTTATTTTCCCCCAACTCCTTCCACGTCTCCAGCGCATCTGACCTCACTTGAAACGCAGTGCTAAAAAAGGTATAATTTAATCTTCAATAACAAAATAACATTTCAGTTCTGGTAAAATATACATGGAAAAAAAACTGTCGATATATAATAGGAAACAAACTATTTTGTACAAAAATGTACATCATTGCTCTTATTCTAGCAGTTATAATAATATAGTATAATACACAAACTGAAGGGCAAGGCTGAAACCAAAATAGACCAAGCTCTTCATAGAAAAAGTAACTGAAATTCACTGAATTTCAATTTGATGAAAACAAAAAAAAAATCAAAAGCAAATAAATGAGCACATTCAAAGTACTTAATGAATAAAAACCACATCAGCATTGCACATCTAGCTAGAACACTATCTACTATAGTGCCAGTGAACCTTTGCTTATTGTCAGGATTTCTCTAACTGCGTCAGATGCTATCGAGCCACATGACACTACAGCTTCAGTTCACTGGATTCTTAGAAAACAATTGAAAAACTACTTTCATATAACATCAACCGATCTCGTATAGCACTGTCTATGGATGTTCAACAAGACTTAAGCGATCGCCCCCAAAAATCTAAACAGTCATACATATGTTTTCAAAAAAGGCATTTGGTAATCACCCTGTCTGTTTTCCATTTTAACACCTTTCTTTTCTCCCTTTTCAAACTATTCCTCTCTGTCTTTTATATAAGAAGTTAATCGGCTCTTTGTCTTCTTATAATAATGAATGAATATAAAAAGACCTCGACTCCATTGCAGCAGTTGGTCTTTCCAGACTCTTAACTCACTTGCATCTCTTGAAGATGAATCAACTTCCTGGATTAACATTCATTACCTCCCCCTTTTTCTCTTCATTACATACAGTGGCTCTCAAATATCTACACACCCCTGATAAAAAGGCAGATTTTTTTGATACATCATGTTACATTATGTAATATTGCTCTGTATCATTTAACAGAAAACATCAATCTGTCAAGGGAAAATCTAGAAGCGAATAATGTGCCATACTTGATTGCAGAAGTGTGTATAGACTGAAACTAATACTTCACAGAACATCTTTTGATTCAGTTTCACCATCCAGTCTCATCAGCATACCACATGACTTGGTAATATTGGATTACTCCCCCTTTCTGAAGATAAATCCTGTTCATAACCCTTTTCAGGTGGACCAAAAGACTTTGTAAGCTGTTGTTTAAGTCAAAACTTTACTTTTTCTTTAGTGAAGCCATTCATGTGTTGATTTGGATGTGTGCTGGGATGCTGACATTTAAATTTTAGGTGTTTGGAACCACTTCCTTACTGTGAAAAAAAGTAACCCCAGATCATGATGCTGCTGCTACCACTTTCTGCTGTGTGGTATGATGTTCTTTTAAAACTGCGCAGTCATTTTTGTTTTTCTGAAAAATTTCTTCCTTTGCCACCTTATTTACAAATACAGAGATATAAAAATTATACTACACTGTTGAGCACAGCTAATACTTTGCAGAATAATTACCATCATAGCATTCAATAATTTCTGAGAAATGTCTGCATTTTTGTGTACCACAGACCAAGTACCGAAACTGAGACAAAAGCTACTTCAACAAAGTATTAGTTTAATGGCAGGCAAACAATTTTATCTTTTTCTAACAGATTTGTTTATTTATTTGTTGAGGAGAAATTAAATATGTCACATTAAAGATGGAAAAAGTCTTGAAATTATTTGCCATGATCCAACTTTTTTTTAAAACATAAAAAACTTGCAACTGGGTTATTTAGCCTTTCACAGCCCACTGTATGCTTCTCAGAAATCAATAACCATGTGCAATGCTAATCCGTGCCAAGAACAACAAAAAATCCACAGAAACATAAATTTTAGGTTCCTCGGTTACTTATTATCATAATTTATATTTTGTTCTTTTGTGTTTTTTGTAAAAATAAAGTTCCTGAAATGTCTTAAAAAAACAAAACAACAAAAAATGTCTTCAGGCTTTGCTAAGCAAAAACAACAAACAAACATGGTAGTAGGAGAGACGGGGATGCCACTAAAGAGTTGAGGTGGTGGAAGAAAGATCCTGGCTTAGTGATAGAAGGAGAGGTCCGAGTTGTTTTGTTTTGTTATTTCTGCAGGAGGAAGATGAGAAGCTGGGTTCTTGGTTCGGATGAAGTTGTCCTCCGACACTCCAGACTCTCCTGGCCGTCTTCTCACAAACCTGAACAGGCTTTGCGATGCTACAACCGAACCCCTCAGTTGTCAATGAGCAACCCGCCCACCCAGCGGAGCTTGCAGGCGAACCACCGTCTGAGCGGACAAAAGTACTCGAAATGGAACTGCTCGAACTCGGGGGTTTGACGGATGTCGCTTAAAAATGCGACGTCAAGGTCTGACTCGGTGAGGACGATAAGGAGGAGGAGCAGGACAAAAAGGAGTCCGATGGTGACGAGGAGCAGGCGGAGGACGCTTAGGACAAACTTATTCACCTGTTCCACCTCGCTCAGGGCCGAGTCGTCCCCCGCTCCTTCCTGTGCGGCTCTACCATCCGCCCCGAAGTCGCCCGCATCCCCGCGCATCGGGGTTCCGGCCTCCGACTCCTTCTCCTCCTCGATGCTGCAGGGCGCGCCGTTTATTTGGCGGGAGACGGCCATGTCTGTGCTGTGTTCGGCCACCGGGGTGGGCAGGACGCTGTCCGAGGGACTGTAGGCCTCGTCCGAGATGACCGCCATCCCCTCGCTGGAGTCTGTGGCGTGGCTGCGGGACCGTGGTAGGAAGGAGTCTCCGTGGGACACCGAACGCACCGGTGTAGAGTGGGCACTGTCACGCAAAGACTCCAGGCCTGGGAGAAGGGAGAAAAAGACAAAAAGTGAAACAAAAATTCTACATTAGGTTGGAAAGGTTGGGTGGAAGGTATTTTTCCTCGAACCTTCATTAAAAGAACCACAGACAACGTATATGAATTTTATGGCTAAGCTTTTGCAAAAGGAGGGAGGATAGCTAAGAAAAACAGCAGAGACAAATTATTACTGCACACAGGCAGTTTCCAAGGTAGCGAGTATTCAGGTTGATAAGAAGGCACCTGTGGAAACATAATTTAAGGTCTGGGAAACACACAGTTAACTGTTTCACATGAAGACTAACAGGCAGATGTGGCCTCCAGGTCAGTTTATACACACTGAAGAAAGAAAACACTTTAAGCTGAAAATCACAATAATCTATATTAACTATTATTGATTAACATTAGACTGAATATGAACTAAAGTAATAACAAAATGATAATACCAAAAAATTCCTCAATCAATCGACCAAGTCCAAGAATTTACTGTTGTCTGGATAAAATGGTTATAAACAAATATCAATGTAACTATTTAGTCACATGTTGAGCCAGTTTTAAATGATATAGTGTCAAAACGTGATACACCAAGGTTAAGCAGGGACAGCTTATAAAATACTATTTCTAACTTCTCATCTCAAACATCTCACCATCCAAACCATCATCCAGCAATAGACGGGGCAAGAGGAGCAGTAATAAAGAGAAGCATCAAAGAGGCCTGTGGTAACTAATGGGAAGCTGCAGAGACCCAAAGCTTCAGTGGGAGAATCTGGTATTAGGAGAATTATTATCAGTGCACAAATTTGGCCTTTTAAGAATAATGGCAAAAAAGAAAAACAGTTAAACAAAGTCCAAATTCTAGTTTACTAGAAATTATAGGAGATGTATCAAACATGTGGAAGAAGATGCTCTTGTCACATGACTTCAACGTTTTTTTGGTCTGGTTGATTTGGTTCAAGATTTGACATCACCTGAATACACCACTGATACAGGGAGTCAGTAGCATCATGCTGTGGTGATGCTTTATTTGAGCTGGAACAGGAAAGATGATCAGAGTTGATGGGGAATGACACTAAATACACTCTTAATATTTGAAGAAAACTTTTTAGAGGATGCAAGAGACTTTAGATTGCAGTGAATATTTGTCACCTACCAGAGAAACAACCAAAACTAAAGCCAAGAGTTGGAATGCAGAACTGAATACAAGTACAGATATAAATAAAATCATTTATATTTTTTCATTCTAGAATTATGCACTATTTGGTGTTAGTCTATCAAAAAAATAAAAAATGAAATTACATTGTAAATGCTGGCAGGACACAAGCAGAACCATAAAGGGAAAGAGGTAGAAGACAACAAAAAAGGAAAAGCATGGAAGGTAGAAATGGACATAAACATAAATACATAAATATCAAGGATTAGGTAAGTAGAGAGCATGGAAAGAAGCATGAGAGGAGAAACGGAAATACATTTTTAATACAGGAAGGATACTCAAGGAAAATACTGCAGTCAGAAAACTAAATGGAAATCACCGTGACTATGACAACAAGAAAAACACAAAATTCTAAATCAAGTCCAGCAGATAATCACAGAAATGATCTGTGTCAAAGGGCATAAACACATTCACAAGCCACTGGACCCAATTCTATAATTACTATTACCCTGTCTTCCACAAACACACAACTATTAGTCAAGAAAAATGTTTTAGTTTAAACATACAATGTTATAAGCTTTTCCATTTATTTGGCAATTTAATTGCGCCAAAGAAGTGACCCCAGGGGGAAATTAAAGAATCAGCAAGCAAGATTTGCATCCAATTTTTGCACCAGTTCCTCCAGAAGCAAATCACCCCCACAATATAATGTTCCCATGACCAAGGATACAAAACCTGCCAGGCATTTTAATGATATTGTTAGCATTTGAATTTGAAGAATTCTCATTGGAGGTCTGCCATAGAGCAGAGACAGTCACACCCCGTGTCCGATAATGTTTTTCTTAGAGTCAAAACATCATTAAATACACTTTGTGTTTCAGGAACTTTCCAACTATCATAGCAAAAGAATTCAAACTTGGCCAAGAAGTATTAAACAGATGCTCTGGTTCAGCAATAGATCATCCGTAAGATAAGATGTAAATTACAATGCTGCCTTGCCTTGAATTTTGAGCTTTCTCATGAATCTATGTAAAAGTTTTCTGAAATGCTTGAACAATTTAATGCACAGCCTCAAATAATTCCTGGAATCACAAGAATACTTCAGTTATTAGAAATCCATTATGAAGTTTCATTAGCCAATATGAACTGATAGTACAAGTTACAAATTACCATCATATCAAAGTGGGGAACCATATATTTGAATAAACTTCAACTCTGTTGACAATGTGTTGCACATTTCAAAATGCACAAATATAAAACTTCAGAAATATTTTTAATCATGATATTTTAAATAAGTCAGAATGATAGATATTAAAAATGTGCTTAAACATGATTAATTAGTTCTAGTTCTTTTTGTGTCCCCCTTGTTGCTGAGCTTGGCAACAGCCAAGTCCCCTAAATCACACAACAAAGATTCACTAGCAGGGTTTAAAAGGTCAGACTGTAAATTGTCTACTCTGCTGCAAATGATGAAAGTACAGTGAAGGAGAGACGCTCTACAGTAAATCTGAGCCATGGCAGAGTACTTTGCTGATGGTATCACATTCTCACAAGGGTCAAAGCAGCAACATTACACCGCTACTGTAAAATGAGGGGGATTAAATTTAAGCATTTCATGAGAAAACAGGTCATAAAAATATTGTTTTAAACTCTCGGAACAGCAGAAAGGATTGCATCTAATATCCAAACCTCTGCTGACATTAACAATAGTCAACAAAAGTTTTCCTTTGAAACAACAGCTGAAACCAAATAACCAAGGAGCACAGGAAAGTGCATGAAGTGTCTCTTTGCCACCATAAATATGCAAAAAACTAACAAGAAAACAAACAAACAAACAAAAAAGCTTCATTTGGAACCCACTTTACCTGCAGGACCACTGGTCTGAGAACAGGGCAGCGGAGAACCCAGAGGAGGACTGAGTCTGCTGGGCTCCTGCTGCCCCATCAGGGAAGGATAGAGGGGCAGGACGCCGAGGGCCTTGCCCAGCATACGGGGCCCCAGGCTCAGCACGCGGACCTTCACGTCCCGGTAGCAGTGGTTGATCATACGCAGGTGAACGTTCACCCGAGTGGTGATGCGGATCAGACACTTCACCATGGCTGCAGCATGCAGGAGCCTGTTCTGTCTTTATGGTCCCTGCCCAAAGTCCAGGCTTCGGGTTAACGGCTTTATTGCGTCTGACAGAGGGGGAAACGGTAGCTTTTCTGCGAGCGCTGCTACGATCAGCTTGGCCCCACCCAGGCCAGTGACATACATGGAGCAGAAGACCCTGGTTATTTTCAGCTGAGGTATTTATACCTCCCTAAGACATGTAGTCAGCACACAAGCGACGGTGGGAAAGTCTTACTGCTCTGCTTAATATACACAACACACCTACTTCTGTCTTCCATCCATATTATTGCACACAGAGCACAAAGTTAAGAGCGTGACCGTGTGTCACTGCTTTACCCAAAGGCCAATCGGTTCTGGAGCAGAAGACCGCAAGTCACTTCAAATGGCAGTGTGTTGGCAGAACAGAAACACAAGCGTGCACACATATAACTTAAAGGCTCTGCTGATCTGAGTCAAAGTGACTGAGTGATGCTCACGCCTGCAGTCGCCTGTTCTGACACGAACTCAGCCAAACGGCTCCAGTTTCAGGCAGAATGTGAGAGAGTTTGAGATGATTAGGTCAAGACGGAGGAGGAGGAGGAATTCTCTAAAAACAGGCCCAGAGGCTCTTCAGTTCGAGTTCAGAATCAGAGACTTTGCGGACACATAAAATAAAGGATTGTGCCTTGCAAAAGCATTCCTTGGGCTTGAACTGTTTCTGCAAGTTGTCACAGTACAAACTCATAATTCAAGGTGACCTGTTGGGATTTTAGGTGATGGATCCAAAACCCCAAAACAAGTAAGCGTGATGGAAGGAAAACGATACATGGTTCCAGAAATTTTCAACAGATACCAATCTCAGCCCTGGCTGTACTTTTATGTTGTCCTGCTGGGTCTTTTGTAGCTTCAACCATTTCTTCCAGAAATGATGTGTTTAGCTTCCCAGAAATGATGTGTTTAGCTTCATCCATGCTCACATCAAGGTAAAGACGATTTTCTTTCATAAACATGTTGGATAAAGTTTTGAAATTTTGGGTTGCAACTTGACAAATAGAAACATAGAAAATGTTCAAATGTTAGGAATGTATGATTGGCTTGCTATTGAGAAACACATGGAACTATTTCCTTACCCTCCATGATAGATATGTGCACGGCTCTCCGACGTGTACGGGGAACACTGCTGAGGCGAGGCCCATGGGTGATGGATGGACAACTCCTACTGGGCACAAGGCCAGACCTGTTATTTTTTAAAAAACATAATACAGGTTAAAATAAAGAATTAAGCACAATGTGCTTAGAAATACCTACAGCAACTAAGTATGTGAAGTCATTTTTACCCTACCTGTGTATTTCTGGAGGTTCACGTTTGATTCTGGCACTTTGCTCCATCACCTCTTTCGCTACTCTTCCACTGTTTTAAGATAAAGAAACAGTACACATGGGAAGTTTTAAATACATTAAAGCATAAACAGTCTGAGTACATAAAAGTTATCACTGCAGTAAATGAGTACAGTACAATAAGATACATGCTGCTAAATATCCATCTTTTCATTTTCTTACACCCTTGTCCCTTGGTGGGGTTGGGAGGTGCTGGTGCTGATCTCCGGCTGGTGTTCTGGGTGGGGGGCAGGGTCACCCTGGGCAGGTCACCGGTCTGTTGCCGGGCAACACAGAGACACACAGGACAAACAACCACACACACACACACACACTCACACTCACACCTTGGGACAATTTGGAGAGGCCAATTAACCTGACAGTCATGTTTTTGGACTGTGGGAGGAAACCGGAGTACCTGGAGAAAACCCACGCATGCACAGGGAGAACATGCAAACTCCATACAGAGAGACCGGGCTCAGAATCAAACCCAGAACCTTCTTGCTGCAAGGCAACAGCTCTACCAACTGCACCACTGTGCAGCCCATTGCTATATTTTATATATATATATTGTCCTTCATTTCCACCTCTACCTCCCCTCTGAGGTGTCATAACCATCCTCTGGGAAGAAGCAGCACAAAAGGTCGGAAGGTCACATCCTCTGGAAATAATTATATCCACCTCCAAATGTGTTTTTTTAGTTTCAATGTCCTCTCCTCCCTGTTATCACTCAGGCTGCCTTGCTGGGTAGTCTACCTGTAGCGGAAACGGCTTCCCTTGAAGAACAGGTTGCTGCTGGAGACGGTGCGAACCTGGCTGGACTTCTCAAGCCTGACCAAACGAAAGAAAACAAAAAACAAATAAGAAACAATCAAGTCAGTTGAATTGAAAGGACAGGAAAAAAGGACAGGAAAAAAATAATTATTAAACAAACTACTAATATTTTCCTCCATGATTTGCTTGCCAGTAGGAAATGTGTAAAAAAGAACAGAAAAATAAACAGTTCTCGGAAAAGAAAACAGGATAACTAATATGTATTCGCATTGCACAATACAGATAATACACGGAGTTTTTTTAGTGACACTTGCAGGTTGGATAAGTATATTCGATCAGGAAGGTGTGAAAAGTTGTTTTTGTTTTATTTTATTTTTTTGCCAACATGGTTTTGTTGTACTCTCAAACAAGCAGTAGTCTAGGTGAAATGGGTTGGAGGTGACAGTATTTTAAAGGTCTTTCAAAGTTTTTCTTTGGATCTCAGGAGCTTTTTCGTCCTTTCTAGTCCCTTTAGCTGAAAATGTGTTGTGCTTAAAAGTTTAAAAAGTGGAAAACAAAAGACAAAGAGTCAAACCTGAAAAACTCCCTTCATGTGCTTCAGTAGAAGAGCTGTCATTACTGGACCCCTTTTAACCACTGAGGACAGACTCTGTTTTTTAGGCTCTAATGACCTTTACTGTGCAGTAAATAAAGAGGAGAGAAAAGCTAATTTCCCAATTGAACACAGGACAGCTACGTTGAGAACTATAGCCTCTAACCATGGTGCTAGCACTCTACACAGCACCCCAGACTATTTGTTTTCTGTTAATCAACTTCTATCAGCTGTAGATCATGGAGATCCTGAGCTGTAACTCATTGCTAAGACACTGGAAGCATCTACTAGGAAAAGCACTGAAGTGTTTGGAGTCTCATTCCTGAGCCTGCTCAGAAACTAAAGATCAGCATGACCTCACGTCTCACTTCTCCAGCTGATAAACAAGCTGAAGGGAAGGGGTTTTAAGGACACCATCGTGATGTGATGGTATCCTGTCTGACACTGTTCGGGGATGGAGGGAGGGTGAAAGAAGAGCCTAATAAAATATGAAAGCTGCAGACTCACTTGTAAAACGCCTGATTCTCCACGCCACACTTCCAAAGGTGCTTGCATGCCTCCGGTGTGGGCGCAAAGTACGTCAAAATGATCTTTCTGTCCTGCACAACAGAGGTATGGAGATTTGCAGAAAAAAGATTAGCCAGCTGTGACAAAAAGCCGCAAGACACATGAAATAAATTCACTTGCTCACCTCCTTCTGATTTGCATATATGTGGAAAGTCTTGGCTTCGAATTTGAGCTTGGACACCTCGTTCCTGTCCGGGAGAGCAAGCGCAATCACCGGCACACGTACAGCCGCGCAGAAACAGAAAGCCACAACCTCTTTAAATATTCATGCAGCCACTTTGAGATCACATAAACAGCCAAGGCTCTCCATGTTTAGCTGACAAAACAAATTAGCGATAATATTCCCCAGAGGAAGAGAAAGAGAGAATAGAGGATGGAGGAAGCTGGAGAACAACTGAAGGCAAACAAAGTAAGCTATTAAAAATACACGAAAGTGCATCTGCCTTTAAATTGATGACAACAATCATGAATGTTACAGAAAACAGAAAATTATTCTGTTGTAGATGTTTTTTTAAATGACCTATTATATCCTTCTCCAGTAAATACGGTTGGTATGAGCCACTTTTTGTCCTCTACTAAGATGCTCAACACATCTAGCTTCTGTAATTAGCCATCTGTTTGTGTAAAAGTCACTGTCTCCAGGCACCGGCAGATGAACAGACTGCTGACAGTGGCTGTACAACCAGCTGTAGTACACATCATGTTATAAATAACAAACAACAGGTATGTCAGACTACATAAAGTAAAGGCCTGCCTCTCTTTTTTTTTTTTTTTTTAAGTCTGTGCTGTTTGACGTTCACACAAGATGCCACAGACCTTGATGAGAAAACTTTGGAGTTTTGTCATAAGAAGAAATAGATCAAGTCACTTTATAGAAAATAGATAAACATGTCCAAATAAATAAATTCCCTCTCCATTAATAAAATTTGCTTCTGGTGTATTAGCCCTAAATATTTTATAGTATACATAAATGGTTTTAGTGGGTGGACTAATGGTGTTTCAATCAGAAAGTTGCATGTTAGATTCCAGATTCCTCCTGTCGGATGTCCATGTGGTCCCTGGCCAAGTCACTTATCCTCAAGTTGCTTACTTATCTGCACTTTATACAAAGGTGTGAGTGTTGCCATTTCATATCATATCTATCTAAGAGGCTTCATATTTGCTCTCACCATTTAAGAAAGTGAACTCTCTTGTTTCCCTGAAGAACCACAAAGCCAAATGGTGTGAAGGCGAGAAAAGCGGGGTTCCCCGACACATCCTAAAATATTTTAAGATACACAATCAGATTTAGATGCAACAAAAAATAAATAAATAGAAGACATAGAGATATGGATCAAGTTTTTAACACGCAAACAAAGGCAGGTAAAAGGCCATAAAATAAAAATTACGTTTTGTTGCAACAGTGATGGTAGGATGGAAAAAGTTTTTCTCCTGTACGATTTCCAAACAACTGGTGGCAATTAGATAGCATTTAGTGGTTGTTGAGACTACATTGGTATTGAGAAATCATTAGACACTGTGATCAACCATTCCTTAATATTATTTTTTTCCTACTGAACAAATGTTTAAAATTGAATTTTTCTCAGAAATTAGGAGTGAGAATATACAACTGCAAAGAGATTCTTCTTTTCCTTTTGTAGCCTCTTATATAGACGAGGACTAATATGTAGGCCATTCTGGCAAAAATGTGTGTTCGAGCAACTTCTGCCCTTTCTGTGGCAATAGTTTAACATAACAGCTTGGACTGAAATGTCTTAGAAATGTCTAGCAATTAGTACCACGGTAGTTAAAAAATTGCCTCTCACCTTACATGGATGTGGATCAACACCATATGTCTCCAGCATCTGGGCTTTGAGCAGGAAATTTCGCTCTGATGTTTCAGGAGTCTGTCCGCTGAGGAAAAGCAACAGCCCAGATGTCAGTTCATAATGAGCCTCAAAAACAGCTGCAGAGGAAAGGCTTTGCCACAAGTGGGCAGCAGTGTGCTATGCTGTGCAGAATTCATCACTAAACATCTGACTTGATTGACTTGATTGATACAATAAGAACCCTTTTGTGTCTGTCATTAAATATTTTAATACTTATCTATGCTGCAGCCTACATTTAACCTAATTTTTTTTAAAAATGTAAGAAATATGTAGATTTGGAAATTAATTCAGTAATACATGAAATTGTGTCCAAATGACTTGTAAAAAAATCTGATTGACAAAAAAATATTTTTTTGTTTTTACAGGTTCCACTTTGTAATTTAGGTTTTGTGCTGATGCCAATGCTTATTTCCAACAATAACCATTTAAAATTTCACCTATGCAAAAACAATAAAAAATAGTAGATCTTATTCATTTTTCCCATCTGTTTAGACAACTGATATTTACCAATTAATGCTTCATAATATAGGCAATTACAGAAATGTAAGGAGGATGTTTAGTGATTTAAAAAAAAAAAAAAAAAAAAAAAAAGCAAAATCTGAATTAGACGTTTATCTACATCATCTCTTACATCAGCTCAGTCTTGTGTATTTCTGCGATCCGGCGCTCCAGTTTCTCCGAGTGCTTGGGAAAGAACTGGAATTTGGAGCTGTAACCTTCAGGATGCTTCCCAGGGTCGTAATCGCCAATCTCGGCTGGAGGCGGCATCAGAAAAAAAAGATAAAAGGAAGTTAGCTCATTTCCCAATCCGGGCCCGGGATTAGCTGAGGTCCTTCATGCCACATTGCACGCTCTAAGCTGACCGTGATGCTGATTTCTCTCTACAAGGAGAAGCTGACTAGGCAGGCCATCTTTAATTTATCAGCACATCTTCCACCAAACGGAAGCCTGCCCTCCCAATGAACGCGGTGCTTTCTGTGAAGCTCGACTTCAGCATCATCTCTTGGATTTTTGTTTCTGTCGCTGTGCAAGTCTGACAAGATCCCAGACAAAATATTGCACCAGCTGAGAACAATTATAGTTGACACAAATACTAGAGAGCAAGCCACTATAAATAAGCTGAAAATTAGGTGTGAAACGATGATTACATATCTTACGTAAAAACACATTCAGGTACTTTAATGAGGTTTTCTTTTTCACATAACTAGAAAAGCCACAGGAAATTAGCCTTCTAGCTATATAAGTAAGCTAATCTGCAGAATATAGAAATCATGGAGCAGCTCTCATTTCTGTCTCTTTTACTTACCTTGAAGGATGTAAGCAGCCAGCATAGCAGCGTCTGAGGTTTTGCACAGGAGGCGGCCGTGGTAGAGGTCTCTCTTTAGCTGCAGGAAGACCAAATATCTACAAAGCACAAACATACATGTCAAAGAAGCATTTAACGCAGAAAATATTTCAAAACTAGAGCAGGAGTAGCGGTACAACAAAGTGAATTCATTTCAAATCACTTTATCAAGATCACCTTCCCTAAATGTGGGTTTTAATCATTTGATTTTCCGCTCTTTAAAAAAATACAAATAAAATAAAATAAGAGCAGAAACACTCTGCAGGAGAGAGCTGCTCCTCATGCTTGTTTTTGTTGCCTCCAAGACTAGTTTCAAACTGATCCAACCGCTCAGCTCCTCAAGCATGAACCCTAATGAGGCAACATTTGTAGCAGAGATTATGATAATGAGAAGTGGTGCTGACTATTATTTCCTTCTATCCTTATTCTTTGTATTTTAGAGGCAAGGACACTGCAGTGGAATTACTGAACATCTGCTTTTAGGCAATAAAACAGTCAGACAGACCTAATTTCTTCACTCTGTTTACCTCCACAAAAGCTGATGATGTTTATTTAGAAGTGGATCCTTTTGTTGAACATAAAATGAATGTTACGTCGCATGACAAGACATATTTCCTCTGCTTCCATTTGTTTACTTATGCTACTGTTTCTGTGCCTTGCAGAGCATTCATACCCTATGAGTATTTTCCCATTTTGTTATATTACTGATGAAATGTTTACTTTTTTCGGGTGAGGAGGTGTTATTTTTAATCCCCTTTAGTTTGATAGATTTGGATAAAAATCTTACCAAATGCCTTTGGAAGTCACCTAATACATACAACTTAATCTCCAAGAAAATCCAGCTGCACTCTGAAGATTTGTCAGAGTATCAGCGGACAAATATGAAAATCAAGAAACACAGCAGCAGGTCAGAGAGGAGTTTAAAGTAGAGTTCGACTGATGGAAATCCTCATCAGTTATGATAGGAGCCACCAAACACTTTGATGGTGTCGGATGTTGACCCTCTTAGTCGGATCGCGACACCAAGCAAAATTTTGGCTTAATAGCCAAAATATATGCCACACTGTCACATTAAAAAGTGTTTAAAATGTTACAAATGTTTTATTGTTTCCTTTTTTAATTGATGACAACATTGTGTTAATTTACAATGAAATTTGTCACTGTAAAATGACAAACTTTGGAGAAGTTCAAAGTGTTTTAGTCTGTTTGTGAGGCAGACTGATTACCAAATGATAACTCCAAAACATTGGAAAACTTTTTACAACTTCCTTCATTGGATTGAATCTCTGGGAGAGAGAAAAAACAAAACATATCCTGGAAAAGCTGCTTATTTTTGTGTTTGTTTTATTTTTGTGTTTTGCTATGCAGCACACAGAACAGTCTGACCAAATCATGATGGTTTTTTTGCTCTCCCACCCTCTGCGCAGTGACCTCTCCACTGTCATAATCATGTATCATGCTGTCCTCCTTCCCTCCCACTCTTCTTTTTGCTTCACACTTTCAATCAGCCCTTCTTGCCCCTTATCTCCTCTATCCACTCTATTCATTATATACACTCTACATGCGGTACACACTGAATCTCATTACGCCTTGAACAGAGTGGACTCCACTCTCTTCAGTCGGGTAATGAAAACATGTGGACACTAGACACACATTCGCCAGCTGACTGTGTTCTACATCATCTGAAGGAAATTTGCCTCTTTTTTTATTTCTGTAACCTAATGTGGGTATTAAGAACTGTGACATAACTGGGTTTAGAAAAAAAAAAACAAGTTGGGGAAATGTGTTCATTTACACAGAAAAATCTTGCCTTATGTTGCCTTTTAATGTGCTTTCCATTATCCTGGAGAGCTACTAGGAAAGGCTTTTATGTTTCTTCCAGCTCCTACTAAAAACTGTAATATTTAGCATAATGTTTTCAAACCCTGTGCTCAGTCATTTTAATTATGAAAAGTTTACAAGTAACGTTTTAAAAAGAACCACGTTCTGGCAGTCCTAAGGCTTCATACAAATATCTGCTCTGAAATTAAACGTCAAAATAGTCTTTCCGTAAAAAGGTCTTTGCTCATCATCAACTGCAACAGATGCAAATTGCCCCTGTAGAAGGAAAATTAGGGTAAGAAGCATTTATTAACTCCTTCTAGCTGAATGCCACCACATGTCATACCGAGTGATTTCCTCCTTGAGAGCAGCAGGATCAGGAGGGTAGAACTTTACTCTCAGACACATGGTGAACGGAGGCTGAGCTGCAGGAGACAAAGAGGAAAGCTTTAGATTAGACAGCACTGTAAGTTGAAGTGAGTGGGAATATTTAGCTCTTGTACGCAGAAAAGAAGATAATTTCTTTTAAATCTTAGTCAAATGTGCTCATAAGATGTGAATTTTGAACATGGCTAAAGATAAAAGCCCATATCTGAACACATGACGGTGGCATCCTTAACCCCTTAGCAGGCAGTGGAAGGCCAGCATGCTGTTTTTCCATTGTATTTCCAAGGGTGTAGGTTAAGGGGTTTAACCAATAAAGTGGAAATCCTCCAACTAACAACTTCTAGTGTTTTAAAACATCTATTTTCTTTGTCTGCTGTTTTTTAGTAAAACAAACTTTGCTGCACTTAATATGGACTGAAGCGAAAAGCTTTGTTTGTTTTGGTTTATGTACTTAAAAAGAAGTGAAGTAAACTTACACAGAAGGTACTTACATTTCATTTGCTTTGAAATTGATTTGGTGAACTCCAACCAGTGCTGCATCAGGAATGAAAAGGAGAGACAAAGAAAAATAGCAAAACATCTGAGCAAAAACTACCTCAGCAGTAGAAAAATTCTCACATTAGTCATTAGGCAGACACTTCCAATCTCAGCTGCCTGAATGCTCGGTTGTTACTACTGACAGTTTTCTGGAGAAACCCATCCAGACAACACTTGACGATGTGACAGAGCTGACTGTGAAGTGCAGCGGCTTACAGCTGTTTAGAATATAGACGATGTGTACGTTGTTGTTTTTTTCCAGGAAGATCTTTAGAAGATGCAAAGATGCAATACTGTTACATATCAGTGGAAGAAAGATTTCTCTGGGACATAAACTCTTCCATGGAGAAAAAAACACATTCTCTTAGCAATCTTGTCGGACTCACATCCTGTAAATGAAACCCTGATTCTGTAACATATTTTTCTGGTGATGCATTCTCATCAACAAAACCCACCTACTCACAGCGGCTAATATAATAGCTCTGAGCAGACGGGTTGGAGATGTAGCATTATCATGGGTCACCTGATGTTAGAATTTCTAAATGGTTTCATCTATAAAGCAAAACATTTATGCTTCCAAGTAGAAGCACAAAAGCATTTTAGTCTAAACACAACCATTTCTGTGAATAAACTGCATCTATCTGCATTATTAATTCGACTGAACAAAAAGAAACACATTTGAGCATCTCTGCTTGTCCTTTTACATTTTTAATTCAAAGACAAACCCGGTTTTGTATCTCAGCATCTTCTTTTAAGGCAAGTTGTTGAAGATTTATTGCAAATGACAGCAATGAAAAGTCATCCTGTGGATGACCTTCTGTAGTAAAAAGTACTGTATCTTATTAAGAATAAAATGAATTTTAGAAAATGCCTCTAAAAATCAAACATCCAAAGCCAGAGTTCAGTCAAACACAGATGCTCACCCGCTGCTTGTCTGGATCCACATATCTGATGCCAAAGTAGTCTTTCTCCAGTAGGTTTAGATGGTGGCAGAGGAGGTCAAACAGATACTGTCCTTTTGCATCCCGCTGTAAAAGAGGACAGGAAAAACTACACTTAGGCCACCATCTGTGCATGAATGTTCTGGAAGATTAAAAAAAAAAGATAAGGCTGGGGAGAGATTTAATATACGAAACTGTGTAGCTCGTCTTTTTTTCCAGATATCTGTGGTAATAATCCACAGCCAGAAACATCTGTGTCTGAAATAAATCCTGTCACACAACTCAAAGAGAAGCGAGAAGACAGAGGATGGATTAAAAGTGCCCCACCAGGGAGTTTTGCCCCTATGTTGATGATGATGATAATAATTTATTTCAGACAAACCTTTCACCGATAGTGTAAAACAAACACATAGTACATTGTAACTTTCTTGAAGACACATCACATCGGTGATTATGAGTCTGAAAAGGAATGTTGAATTCTGACTCTTCAAAGGGGCACAACAGCCAGAGCAGGAACACTCAAGAATCTTGAACTGGACCCAGTCAACTATTCGTAGTGGTGCAGTTCAAATGCGGCTGCAGAAAGTGTAAGATAAACTGTTTTCAACGCAGCAAACACCTTGTAAATAATTATTTAGTAGAAAACGATGGACTTGTTTGACAAGTGTCAGTTTGCTTCAGGAGTGTCAGCCACAACAAGGTCATCACTGCACTGAGGTGGATGGAAACTAAGCTAATCACAACCTTTTTTAATCTTATTTTTATCTATCTATCTATCTATATATCTATCTATCTCTATCTATCTATCTATCTATTCCTACTCTCACTTTGTGTTAGATGAAACTGATGGGTGACTGAAATGCCCCAGGCAGCGCTTTCCTCCCTGGTGTAACTCATGCTGCAGATAACAGGCACTTCATTAGGACAAAGACCTGTCAATACCAGGCATGTTGTTTAATCAGCCTGACTATATATGACCAAATGCTGACCGGAGTGCAGCGGCCGGAGGTAGCTGACCTTTTTGTAGAGCGATCGAGGAGCTTCATGGGTCCTCGCTGCTGTCACATTAAGACTATTAGTCCGATGTAATATCCCTAACAGAGCTGACATGCCTGCTAACTGACCAGACCTAAATAACTGAGAGGAGTAGCTTTCTTCTCGGAAGCAAAGATATGAATTATTTTTATTCCATTACATGAAACTAACAACTCAAGGTGTTAAGCGCCTAAATCTCAATTACTTTTACAGGACTATGATCTCTAAACTACAAAAAAAATTTTTTCAGCAGCCTAGAAATAAGACGTGCCTGTCTTAAATTTGTACCTAGACATGTTTCTTGTAGAGCATGATGCTTGTTTTGCAAAAATGATTTCTATATCAGCATGTTCTGCTTCGAATGAGTGAGACTGCATTATTTATATATATATA